>JAVSBS010022949.1:101219-114045 GCA_033124195.1 Coracias cyanogaster | reverse complement strand
GATTACAAGAAAATAGAAAAGGACTGTTTGTAACGAAAGAACATTTTAGATCTTTAGTCGGTGTTGCTTCGTCACTCTTGCCTCATCCATCCCCAGAGAAGTCTGTGATCATGTAATAAAATTCCAGCCCTCTCCAGTCTCCTCCATCTCACAAGGGTTTCCACCTGTGAGTTGGTGTGTCCCATGTCTCTTACATGGGGAGAGGTTTCTAAGGCATCTGAAGATCGGGCAGGAAAAGAGGAAATTGCCAACACGTTCTTTAGAACATTACAGATGTCTATACAAAACGTGTAAGTAAGGAGACCAGCCACTGCTAGAAGGTGGGTGATCCATGTAATCATTTGAGAATGGTCTGTACTATCTATTCTTTTCTTTGAGTGTTCACTGCATTCTGCTGTAGAAAAAAGAATAAAAATAGAGGAAATTATTGAATGCTTAAAATATGGAACCTTTGTAGAGATTTTTTTTCCTCATTTGAAAAATTTCAAATTCCTTCTTCAATAGTGTAAAATCTAGGGATTGTCTTTCCAACACGGAGCCCAGTGTATGCATCTTATTGAGGCAAATGTAATGGAAGTGTTGGTTAAAACAGAGATTTCATACACATGCTGCAATCTTATCAATCCCAGTGACTTCCCTGCATATCTGTCCCTGTCTATGATAGGCAGTTTGGATTTTTTTGCTACTATTTCATATCTCCATCCTTGAAATGCTTGAAAACTGTGCATAGTCCTGGGCAGCTGGCTCAGGGCTCAGGGCGGTCCTGTTTGAGCCCCGGGGTTGGACAGGATGACCTCTCGGCTGTCTTCCACATCAGCCATACTCTGAACATTCTCTGAATGTTACCTGAGCTGTAAAGCAAATGGAAGTCTCAACCCTTCTGATGCTCTATACAGGTAGAAGCTTTACTCCTTGTACTTTTGGGGATTTCTTTTGACCTCAATAAGAAAAGAAGGCCTTTCTGTCCTCACTAGTCAGGTGGGGAAGAACTACAGATCCAATTGTCTTCAAATAATAAAAAAAATTAAAATGCTATGTTTCCTAGTATTTTCCTAATGTTATAGTAAAGGATAATGACATTAAAAAAGAACTTACAGACTTTAGGGAATGGTGCTGTTAGGTTTTTTAATTCTAAGTTCTCCCATCAACTATTATGCATAGGCAAGACCTTCATTGTGACAGAAACAGTCAGGAAAATAAGTTGCAAAATAAAGCCGTACATACGAATCTTCAAATGAGCTTCACATTTATTAATCATTCATGGTTCCTTCATTCCCACAAGCTTCCAAGTAGGATGCCATAACCAAGTCTGACAAACATTGATTAAATCATAGAATCATGGAATGGTTTGGTTTGGAAGGGACCTTAAAGATCATCAAATTCCAACTCCCGTAACATGAGCAGGAACACCTCTCACTAGACCAGATTGTTCAAGGCCTCATCCAACCAGGTCTTGAGCACATCCCATGATGGAGCATCCACAACTCTGCTGGGCAAACTGTTCGAGAGCATCATCACCCCCTTAGTGAAGAAGTTCTTCCTAATTTCTAGTCTAAATCTACCTTCTTCCAGTTTCAAACCATTACTCCTTGTCCTATCACTACAAGATCTTCTAAGAAGTGCTTCTCGAGCTTTCTTGCGGGTGCACTTCAGATACTGGAAGGCCACAATAGTGTCTCCCTGGAGTCTTCTCTTCTCCAGGCTGAACAACCCCAACTCTCTCAGCCTGTCCAGGCTCCAGCTGGTCTATGTCCTTCTTGTGCTGGGGGCTCCAGATCTGGATGCAGTGCTCCAGGTGGGGTCTCACAAGAGCAGAGTAGAGGGGCAGAAACACCTCTCTCAGCCTGCTGGTCGCACTTCTTTTGATGCAGCCCAGTATACGGCTGGCTTTCTGGGCTGCAGATACAGTGAAAAATCATCAGTTAATGTATTAATACAGTGAAAATCAGTTGATGTATTGTATCAGATGCTTCCAAGAATATCTCTGAGGCAGCAATGAGGGTATCTGTTATCCCTTGGCTGTGCCCATGCCAGACTTCTAGGAGCTTAACTCTTGAAACACATAACTTCTGTTCATCCTTAATCTTCTGGTGGAAAACTTTTCCCAAAGTTGAAGTATGGCACTCACAACTAACATAAATGCTATTTTCCTTCTGTTTGGTGAACACCGTGTTTTCAGTCTTCCAACGGCATATTGAGACACAGTTTGGTTTATTGCAGAGACAGCAGTTGAGATGTTGTTTGTCTCATTTAGTATAATTTGGTTCCTTTCTTTTCAGCGGGGGAAAAAGCACCATAAGGATATAAGCTCATATAGTTGTAGTGTGTAGCGAAACAATCTGTGTCTTCTCACACAGTCCAGGGTTCTTGAGAATGAGTTAGGGCTCGTGAACTTTGCGTTTCCAGTGTAATGGGGGCCCATCGATGTATAATGGGATGAAAGCTGGCAAAGAGTAAATGGCTTTTGCTTACTTGAAAGATGCTGCAGGCACACAACAAAGCCGAGTTCCTTTTGCAGGGTTTAACTCGGTTAAAGTTACCAAGATGGATTAGAGCAAGGCCGCTATTTCTGATGATCTTCTCGAGCACATGCGTGGTTGTCCTGGGCTGTGTTGTGGCATTTATTTTTTTGGAGATTTGGTGTCCACCTGTCTTATAGGTGTTTCTGTTTTGAACCCTTCATTGAGGTTGTGTTTAGAAATTTGGGCGTTACTTGCACAACATTATCCTTCAGGCCCAAGATACTTTGGAAACGCACTGCAGACCGTTCCGAGCACTCCGCTGGACGCTGCTGGTTTTGGGAATCCTTGTCCCGGAATGATTGCAGGGGTTGTATGTTCAGGTGTGCCAAAAACTAAGGGTGTGGGGTTTTGGTTTATTTTGATTTGTTTTCTCGTACAGAGCCATTTACTATTACAAGGGACGTATTCCCAACAGGATATATATTTAGTGTCAAATGATTGTTCAGATTTTTTTTTTCAGGATCTGTTGATGGAATGGGTTTAACATGAGCCATTTAGCTTTTGGATAGGTAGTCGTTGGATGTTTCAGAGGCCCAAAAACATTTCAGCTGTATGTTACAGAGTAACGGAAACAGGTGAAGCAATTCCACTTCACACTAGCTCAGATAAATATCTGGTGCACCCAGTCATGAACAGGAATTTCACAGAATCATAGAGTCTTAGGGGTTGGAAGGGACCTCTAGAGATCATCGAGTCCAGCCCCCCAGCCAAAGCCCTTAATTTTGTGTTTCTCTTCAGTATGTTTTGGATGCCTTCATTGGGGGTTTTAAATGTTACTCATTGTCCTCCTAAATGAGTTCGTGCTAAGTTGAAGAATAATTTTACTTCAGTCTCAGTACATCAAACAAGGAAGATTTCCCCTTCTCCATGTGCTCTAGTGGGCATATAATTTCAGTACTACAAACCAAGCTGTGCAGTTTTATCTTCTGAGAATTTTCCTCTCTCATAAATAAGATTAAAGCTTGTAGCAGGTTTTTGTGCACACCCACCCATGTGGCAGATTCTTCTACCCATCCATTTCTCCACTTGAATCGTTTCTCCTTTGCAATATTTGATGATATTTTGACATCTTGTGTATTATTATTCTTTTTTTTAAGTGAATGTATCTTCTGCTTAAAGCTTTTAAATAAGCTGTTGCTTTACACTAACTGAACTTCTGTGCGTATTGGGCTCTTAGCTCGAACCCACGTTCACGGGAAGTTTTAGGTGGTGTGTGAACCCGGGTGCAGGTCCTTGGTCTGGCTCTGCTGTGGGGACAGATGTAGCAGCCGTGGACAGGAGGAGGAGGCAGGAGTGACTTAAGCTGGATGTGCCAAAGAAATCTGCCAGAGTCTCGCGATTTTTATGTCATTTAGGTTTCAAAATCAAAGTATAGAGGAGTGTGGAAATACCAAATTTGATTGCTCTCTAGCCTTGCCCTTTGTTCCTGTGGGTTCTTGGAGCAGCACATTGCCATGTCCTCCTGGCAGGTCCCTGACTCGCTCCATGCAAACCAGGAAACCAAACGGAAAGAGGATTTAAGTTGCACAGACGGCAGCAACGTGATGGTTCATGTTTCTGAGCAGAAACAAATTTTCCAGGCAAATAGTAGCACCGCAGGATGTAGATGTATATATTTCTAAGAACTAATCTAAATTACAAGAGTGCTACAAAAATTGCTTATATTCCTACAGTTTGGAATGAAGTTCAAACCGTGTCTTTCCTTCCTTCACCTCCCCAGCCCTGTGCCAGCCTAGAGTTGGTGTAACCAGCAAGGAACCAGTGCAGGGAACTGATCAAAGTTAAAGCTAATCTGAGAGGAAAAAAGGTTTGTTATAGCGCAGCTTCGTGTGCTCACCCTGGTGTTTGACAGAGCAGGGGCACAGGAGGAGCTGTGAGGAGAATAAGAATGTCTAAAACTGCAACCTTGGATGAAAAGGCTGTCACTGAACAACGCTTCCCCTGCCCTATTCCTCATTAGTCACTGACCATTTTTAGTTTTGGGTGCTACCCTGTGTTATGGAAATAGCTTGATAAGCATTCGGTTTCATGTTCCAGTTAGATGTGAAGGGTGCTGTTTTCCTACTCTCTTTAATTTTATTGTGTCTGAGAACATAGTTACATGGGTTAACCTACAAATAAAATGAATGTTTGCGGCACAAAGGAAAGCTTTCAGATGTTTTTTTATAGTCTAAATAAAGAAATAAGTAAAGAATATTCTTTTTTTCTTTTTTTTCAAACAGAAGTCAAAGAGCAGTCAGCAGAGGAGGATGCCCAAACGGAAGTGGACAGCACCAAGCAGCTAACACCAGTCCTTCAGCACTCAGTATCCGAGGAGTCTGCAAGCTCCACTGCCTCCGTGGGTGTGGAAGCCAAACCCAGGTTAGTGAGCGAGGAGGCAGGGCTGGGAGTGGGGTAATGGGGCGCAGCGTGCTTGGGGCGCAGCCTTGGGGCATGCTGCCCGTGCTCTGAAGTGCTGGTCACAGCAGCCTGTGCTTGAGACCGATGGCTTAACTGGCGTATGGGGAGACCAGGGTGAAAAGCACGTTTCTTGAGTGTTGTTCTCGGACTACACTGGGAAAGCCTTGAATTCCAGCATATCAGCTGTTTAAATTAAAACAAACGTAAGTGACGGGAGATAAAATGTGATTACAGAAGCTTTCCCACTGAGATGTAAAGTTATTTCTGAAGGTTCAGCTTGTATGTCTGTATTTTCAGGAGCAAAGTAAAACACATCTCTTTTCATTTCTATTGCGTTCTTCCTTACTTCAGAGTTGCTAATACAGAAAGAAACATTTGTGCTTTTAAAACTTTTTATCAGTATAAATTACTCGTAAAGTAGTGAAGTATTAGTTACATTATTTGAAGGAAACCAGGACACACTGTCTGTCATCAGTGTTGAAACAGTGTCACAGAATTCTAGCAGAGCTTCTCTTCCGAAGCCCTGATAACAGTTTTTAAGCCAGTAGTGGGTCTCTTCTGCTGCAGAGATGGCTTGTTACCAGTTACCACTCAGTTACAGGTGTAATTATATTCTGACAGACTTAGAGAGAATTGTCGTCATCATTTTATTTCCCCCTAATCCAATTGTGGGAAACCGACCCACTATTTTGACACCAATGCAGAGCGTATTTTCCATGCACAAAAAATTACTTCATCTACTTGCTGCATACATAATCTTCATGTTTTACATGCTCACAAACTTCTTAAATTCGAAGAAATACTTCCCTTCTTACAGAGAATTTCATTTAAGTAGATCTGTGTATACCTGAACGAAATACACAAAAATCTCAGTTCTTAATGGAATTTTCCAAAGCTGATATTAAATTGCAGTAAATATGTAAAACAACTTGAGCTGAACAGCTGTTTTGGTTCTTTATTTGACCCTGTTCTGGATCATTTGCAAAAGTTTCAGTGCTGTTTCGTCTGCTTTCTGTTCTTCTCGAGGTTACGTTTTTGCTGTTGTCATGAATAGTTGATTACAGCACTTTCCTCAGCTGTAAACTTGCTTTTTAAAAGCTGGATAACAGTCTTCTAAAAACAACTTCTGCACGGTTCTGAACCAGCCCCTTTTTGCCCTCAACTTACTCTTCCTTCCAACTGAAAGTGTTGACTTCTGTTAGTCAGGATTGAAAGGCTATTCTGGGCCTATAGTTTTGGCCAATCAAAGCATTTAAAAGCTAAGTACTGTTAAATTTTATTACTCTGACATTTTGGGAAGAAGTGTATTAAGGCAATGTGAAACAGTTAATTGGGAGTCACAGGTTTCTCTGACTCCAGGTAGTTTTGGTTCCAGACTCGGATGCTGTTGGTTGCAGAAGTCATTGATGTGCTCCTAACAGGGGGAAAAAAAGTAGATATCAGGGTTTTTTGGCACTCTGTCTTGAAACCTAGCAGAAGACAGCCTCTTCTGATCTCTGCCTTCTTGATCAATTACCTCTGTCGTTGTCTGTGGTGCCAGGCAGGGGTAGGAGGACTGGATTCTGGGTGGCTTGACTCTGTTTTCTTAGGAGAAAAGACAACACACATAATAACGCCCACTGATGACATTTGGTTGTATAATGGTGGAAGGAAACGTGTCAAGATTTAGGATAAGGCGTGACTCCATAGAGATTTTAAAGCTGTAACTTGGGGAAGTGGTTTTAAAGCTGATTTCCAAATAATTCATGCTCATCAGCTTCACCTCTTTTTTTGTAAGCTTTTCTGTTTCTATTTTATAGTAGAAGTAACTTAATCCAATGGAAATAGGCAATATATTTAGAAATAAATTCAGGTATGTGGGACATAGGAGAATTATGGGGGAATATTATAACAGACAGTACAGAAATTGTCTAGAACACAGATAAGAACCAAAACCTTCATCAGAAGTAGATGCAGGTGTAGGTGGAGCTACTTTTGCATCACTTTTTTCAGAGTTGTGTATAAGACAATTCTGGGTTTCTGTCCTTGATAGTGAAGATGAAGGAGCTAGAGAAGAACAGGACACAGGGCATAAAATGAAATATTTTACATGAAATAGTTTAATAATTAGCTACCAAAAAATAGTCATTTTAACATAGTAGGGTATTTCAGAAGTAGGAGGGGGATTTTGGTAGCCAAGAGATTAGCCCAAACTGGGCTTGTGTGGTATTTTTCTCTGGATCCCTGCTGAGACTGAGGTTAAATAAGAACATTGAAGAGAAAGAGGAGAAAGAAGATGGTCGATGTTGGAACCTTTCTAAGGTGGGATATTGGAGTCCAAGAGAACTATTGACTGCAAATGGGATTGGAGCAGGGAATCTAATAACATCTAGGGTTAGCGCTCAGAAAGCAATGTGCTGAAACCATTAGAATAAATAGTATCTGGCCATGGTTGGGTAGGGAGGCTGAAAGGGGCGAGGCGCGTGTGTGTGTATGCTCAGAAGGAACGAGTGAGTTACTGACCACATGTGGGGAGTGGCAATAACGTCAAGCAAAGATAAACTATCAAGCCTGGCAGCGGTAAAAGTAATGCTGCCAGCTCTTGTATATCATGAGTGTCGTGGGGTTTGGAGCCTTTTGCTTTGGTTGTTCCCGTTTTCTTTTTATAAGCCTTGTGAGAAGCTTCTGTCAGCCCAGGACTTACGGCTGACTGGAATCCAGCTTCTTCGAAAGGAATCTGCTCCCTTGGTTTGTGCTCCTGCAGAGAGCAGGGGAAGTGCAGCCCATGAGGCGGGCAAGCAGCCAGAAACCGGCTGCGGCTTACAGCAGAGCCCACTTCTACCTTCCTCCCCTGTTTCCCACATTGTCAACTCCAAGCATGAAAAGCTAACGAGAATGGCCTAGAAACACAATTTCATAGAAGAACAAAACACCTTTTGATTCATTTTACTTTCCCTCTGCTTTCAGAGACTCTAAATTGCATTAATTGCACATTTTCAGTCCTTTTGCCATAATCATGAAGACAGAACATTCTTAAATAAGTAGAAGCTGAGATTTTCACACAGCTTTTCTGATGTTCTTACTTTGGTCTGCTAAATATCTGCTCTTGTGAGACTGTCAGTAAAACTTAAAAAAAAAACCAAAACCCTGGCAACACACCTTCATGCTTTCCTGCTGCACTTGTAATTGGGCAGAGAGCGTAATTTTCATTCCAGACCAATTGCACTATTCACCCTTACTTTGTTGTTGCTGCTAAGATCAAATTTGGAGTCTGGAGATGGCGGGCTGGGGTGCTTTAGTCCATTGAAAAGAAGTGGTTGGTGAACATATATTTATTCTGTTAACAAAGAAAATGGTGGAAAAGTAGCAGTGAACTTTATCTTTGTTCCTTATCTTTTCCTTTATTTGTAATCTTCAAAGAAAGTGCATTATAAAATTTGCAACACTCAATGGAAAAAGAAATTGTGGAGTGGCAGAGAGATTAGATAATCTGGACAGAACACTGCAGTGGTGGAAGGAGAAGCTGGATCTTTGGGCAGGAGGGAGCTACATAAAATATTTGATATTAAAAATATGTTAAAAAAATGGTTCAGGTGCAGAGTCAAGCACTTATTCTAGGAGGTGCTAGTATTAAAATTAATTTTGAGACTTTGGTTATTTCTTTTCATGCACATGTATTACAATACAGTTTGAAAAACATTCCTGTAAAACTACAACAGGAATTCTTTCTGTGGAGCATGAACTTTATGCACGAAATCCAACACTTGAAATCATTGCAGAGTTTTGCCTTTACACCTTCAGATCTAGATCTATGTTGGGATTTACTGTATCTTCCTCTCAATTCAGTGGTTGACTCCACATCTGCCAAGTGGAGATAGCGTTCCTTTATGTTCCCAAAATAAATATATTAATAATAGTGAAGTAATATTTGAGCGTTGTATCACTGGCCACTCTAGCCCAGAGTGAAATACTGATTTGGCTTGCAGGGCACAAGGCTTGCAGGTAAAGACTAAGACCTTATACTGAAAAATGAGAAAAAAGTTAAAATATTTACTGGTTATCCATCCTGTTTGTTCATGCATTGACTAGGGAAATAGTCTCAAGAAGAATTTTATAACGGATCATTGTTAAAGGAACTCTACCTCAGATCCACAGGGCAGGAAGGGATCTTTGGAAGTCTTCTAGTTCACCTCCTTTTCCAAAGCAGATATCAACAGCTATTGCTCCTGACAGAAGTTTGCATAAACTGCTCTTAAATCTTCCAATAATAAAAACTCCAGATCTTCTCTAAACAACAATCCCTTCCAGTCTCTTCCTTGTTTTTTACTGTTGGAAACACTGTTCTCTCACTCTCCTCACTCAGGGTTTATCCCATTACTACTTGTACCATCTGCCAAGGATAGTGAAGGATAGATTTGTGCAAAAGGCTCTCAGCTTATTTCCCCAGCGTGTTTTACTTCTTATCAGAAATCCCAAATTTGTTCATACTTTCTTTGTTGATGATGTTCTCTTGAGTTCTGATTCTTCTTGCTGTGTCGAGTTCTCTCCAGATGGTCTGCATCTTTCTTGAAGCACAGAACGTGTTTTGCACAAATGGGGCCAAAGAAAGGTTTCACAGGCAGCCTTAATCCTGCCTTTCTTTGTTCTTAGGTTGAACACTTGACATTGTGACCATAATGTGTTTAATGCTGTCATGTAGGACTTGCGCCTTGTGAGACTGGACAGCCATGATCAATGACATTCATGACTGGGCCTTTTAAGTTGCACGGACCTTTGCTCCTTTGAACTAATGTGTTACAGAAGATGGTCCAACGACAGAAACCATAGTTAGAACTGTCTCCCACCTGTGTGAGCCAATGCTGCAGGTTTCTGGAGTCCCACCGTCAGCCTCTCACACATGTTTTTAGGCATCTTTTCTGTCTCTCTCCCATCCTACTAAAGCTGCCTGTCTCCACCTGGGTCTGTTCTGCTGCTTACATGCAAGCTGCCCTGTCACTGGTGGACAGCAAGCCTAGGGCTGGCAGGTCAGTGTTGTGGAACGGGCATTTTCTTTCCTCAGAGGGATGACAATCAGACAGACAGAGGCATCCCATGAGTAGGATTTCATGGCTGGCAGTCTGTCAGACCATGGCTGGACGAACTGATAGCAGTACTTGTTGCACAGTGTCCCATGTAGACCAAGCTCAGATGGGATGCCTACCTTGTCAGGGGATTGCACGGATTTGTGTTATTCGCAGGCAATGGTAAGAGTCTGGGATCTTAAGTTCTGTTCCAGTGTTGAGTGAATACAGTGTCTTCTCTCATTTCTTCCAAATGTCAACTTTTTTGGTTTTCTTTTGCCTCCAGCTTTCTTTGTCAGACTTGTGTATTTTTTTCATGTTGTTGACTCTGCATCATTTTCCCATCCTCTACTTTTCTAGTCCTAGTCTCAGCTCATCAGACGTTTGTGACATGGTATTTCTTCTCACCCCTTTCTCCATTTTCTTGTTCATTTTCCTTGTCAGCTGAAGCTGTGTTACCCTCCCACTTCCTTTGGCTTTCTGTGTGATGTGTATTATTCCCCACAGTCAATTGTCCTCTTTCTCCATCACCTTCCATTTCCCTCATACAGCAAGCCCTCTCTGGTGCCCTGCCTGTTCATTCATCATTCCTTCCTTTGCTTCCATTTCACTGCTAATTTGAAAGTACAGGCAATTTAAGTGACAAAATCTGGACTCACGACCTCGCTAAGCTGTAGTTACAGAGATGATCCTTGTGAGCATCTCTGACCTTTGCTGGAAGGATGTTCGTTCAGGTGAGGATGGTGCACGTGGAGCTGGCTTGCACACAGGGGCTGAGAGAGAAAGGAGCATGCTTCGTGAAAAGAGAACTTTTGAGCTTGTGGCTTCCATGTGCTAAAGCTTTGCTTGAGCGTGTGTGATCTACTTGGTGAGCTTAGAAACACTGGGAGAAAGAAGTTTGGACTGATTTTCATAGGGTTGCAGAAAGTGTATCTGTAACTTCAAAAATGAGTATAGTAAAACTTAAAAAGTTTCACAGAGCAGCAGAAAGGTTGATCAAAGAGATGGAGTAAGTTTCCTACGGGGACCAGTGAAGTAAGCTAGGACCCCTCCGTCTGTAAAAGAAACTGGAGGAGAAAGATAAGAGGCTTTCAGAATCATAGGTGGCATGGCAAGGGCGGCTGTATATTGACTGTCCAGTTTCTTTTAAGTGCTAGAAGCAGAGAGTCATCACATGGAACTTTTTAAGGTTGGATGCAAAATAAAAGGAGATGATTCTTTGCACAGCAGATAGCTGTCTAGAGCCACGTGGGAGTCCTTGCCAAAGGATGGTGTGGATTGCTGAAAATTTATGTAAGGTTCGAGAGCAGACTGGGCAAGATGATGAAGGAGAACCTGGGAATTGCTGCATATATAGGAATTGCAGCTGATACAGGGAGGCTCTGAACTGAAAGTACTGTGAGGGGTAGTATCGTGTTTGCCCTGCTCTTTAATATCCCCTGTGCAACCACTTGTCCTGTTTCTAACACTGACCATACAGGGCTGGATGAACCTTTCATCTGACCCAGCACAGTTTTGGCTAAAGGGCCCCACTCCTTTGTATTTCATCACTTCTGCAAATATATTTCCAAAGGAAAAATACAAAATTTGAATTACGCAGGACAGCTCGTTTTTCCATTCCCTAATTCGCTGGGCAATTTTGATGAAACTTCCTTGAAAAACTACTATTTAAAACCAACTTGATTATGCTAAATTTCAGTAATTTTCAGGTAGTAAGACCCTACTTAGTGTTCATATGAAGTTGTCTCCTAAGAGGTGCTGTCACATCTGCATTTATGGGGTTTTGGTGTCATCTATGTTGATTTGCCAGGAGAGGGAATTTGGCTTGAGCAGACAACACTTTCTGGGCACAAAGGCACACTGGAGACACAGGCCACAGTGCTTTTTATTCTTCGGGTTTTATCAGGCAGAGGTTAAATCACCTCTCAATATTGCATGAAGTATCACCTCTGAGGTATGCTCACAGTTGCATTCTATATGGGACTTTTGTCTGAGAGTAAGAGTCAGTTCAGATGAACATTGAAGAATGATTTCTAGATGGCCTTGGAGTAGAGCTCTAAATCCACTTTATTCAGCACTGGCATTCTGGTAATCCCTCCTGCCATTTAGGGTATGTTGAAATCCTACCTGAGCTTTAAACATTTGTTTAAATTAAAGCTGACATATTGATGGTGAATAAGAGCATATTTTTGTATTTTTTTTAAATTGTAGAATATCAGTAAAATGCGTTGTTTTGGTAATGGTGTTTGGAGGGTAATGTTTTCTTTCTTTCAAATGAGAAGGAGTATCATTAAGTTGATTATATGGCGGCAGAATTCCAACTGTGCTGGTTTGAAAAAACTGGGAAGCAATTATTGTCTGATGCAGTTTAATTTCTTTGTGCAAACTTGAAGTTTTTGAATTCTTCACCTGAAGTTCATACAAACTCCCTCCCACCCTCCTTTTTTATATCAATTGTGCTGCAGAAGTTTCAAAACCAACTCTGTGTAATAGTGTAGTAATGTCAAACCACTTCAGAATTTCAAGCTCATATATCATATCATAGAATCATAGGATGGTTTGGGTTGGAAGAGACCTCAAAGATCATCTAGTTTCAACTCCCCTGCCATGGCAGGGACACTTCCCACTAGACCAGGTTGCTCATGGCCCCATCCAGCCTGGCCTTGAACACCTCCAGAGATGGAGCATCCACAGCTTCTCTGGGAACCTATTGCAGGGTCTCATCACCCTCAGAGTGAAGCGTTTCCTCCTAATTTCCAATAGAAATCTACCTTCTTCCAGTTTCAAACCATTACCCCTCATCCTATCACTACAAGCCTTTGTGAAAAGTCCCTCCCCAGCTTTATTGTCAGCCCTCTTCAGACA
>JAVSBS010022949.1:69999-84628 GCA_033124195.1 Coracias cyanogaster | reverse complement strand
TTTTTTAAAGTGTTTGTCCATATTTTGAATGTATCTTCATCCCTGAGCCCCGGTTCACATCTCATCTTGTTGGGACTCACCCCTGTTTTCAGTGGTATGTGAGTATGTCTACTTGTGCTGCTTTAAGTTGAAAACCCATTTGGCTGAATTGATACTTCCTTTTTGTTGTTCCTTGTACTTAAAGATAAGCATCAACATCTTAATACTCTTATTAACTTCAGACACTGTGCAGGGTCATGCCTATGTAGGCATAGTGATTTTCCAGCTTTAGTTTTTGTTGATGTAAAAACTGTATGTGAAAAGTGGCTTAGATGACAGAATCCTGAAGATAAGGGACAGTGTTGGGTTCATAGATGTCTCAACCTGGCTGAACAGAGCACGAAGCGATGTCTTTTCTTTGAGATAGAGTGCAGAGTTTGCAGTTCCTTGGTGCTCTAAAAGCTTCCTTCTTCCTTTTTCATTGTTGGAAGAGCTAGTAATTCTTAAAGCCAGGGAAAAATGCATGAAGAACATAATCTATCATGAGTTACACCATTTCCGCACAGAGTCCTCTGTCTTTGCCCATTTTTCAAGGAGCAACTTTGTAACGTGACACTAAATGAGCAGCTCTGGTATTCAGAAATTCCTCTCCCAACTCATGTTTTTTTATGGTACTTCTGCACGCACAAGGTACTTGGCTTCTCTTCATTTCCCTTCACTGCAGCTCTGTTGGAGCGGCTTCTGATTTTATCTGACTGAGGTTGGTTTTTTTCATAATTGCTTTTGTCTTGCAACTGGAGAAGGAAGTACTGCAGGAAGTATTCTTCCAAAAGAACATCTCTACTTTTTTAATGCTGTCTCTTGGAGAACTGTAGCACACAGAAAGGACTAGAAGTGTGGTGACATATCTCTCACGAAGAAGACACTTCCATATGTTTTTGGTGAGTTCATTAGTTTCATTCAGTTCTTAGCATGCTTTAGAACTACTGTAACAGTTCAGCAGTGGGAGCCAGGAGGGGTTTCAGTTTTCCTTTTATTTCCCTCTAGTTATTTTGGAGTTTCTCTAGAGATTTGTAGGCATTTCCCTGTCGACGATGATTAGCTTTGTACTTCAAGGAAAGATGTAGTAACTAAGGGTACGGTTTTGGTAACATTTCAACACTTCAAGTTAGCTTCCATTAATTACTTTGTTCCAGAATGGTTTGGATTTTGGTCACCGAAAGCCGGATCATTTGTGTCTTTGAGAGCATGAATCAGATCATTCGTACAGCTTGTAAATGACAGCAGGAATGCTATGTCAATTATTTTATAAGAGTATTTTCAAATACTGCAAAGCAGCTGTGGTATCTTAAAATTATCATGGTTGGTTTTGGTTTACTACGTGTAAGTCTTCTGGAATATCTTGGTGCACCATAAATGATGGCACTACAGCTTTGGTAAATCTGTAGGTCCAGGAGGTTGAGAACAGGTATTTGCCTGCTTAGTAAGATTTACAACTTTATTCTCATTGATATTGTCCAATGAACAGTGATTACAGTTTTCTGTCATTTCAACCAAAATAAGCTTTACCATGACGTTCATTTGAAGACATTGTCCTGTAGCAGCTGCCTTGACAAGCACACAGCAAACCAGAGGAACCAGGCGTAGGGGAGAAGTGAGAACAAGCAGATAAGAAGTAGGAAGAAGGTTGCCATTTGAAATTACTAGGATTATTGAAAAACTCACCCTTTCCTGTTTTCATCTCACCTATATTCTGACTCTAGGCGCCAAAGCAAATAAAGCATAATTTAATACACTTTACACAGAAAACCCCAACCAATGAGCTTTTTGCCTGTAGCCTTATAGTTACTTTTGCCATGTTTTTATGATCTTTTGTTTGTTTGTTTCAAATTATCTAATGGGATTTTGTCCATTCTGGTTTTCCTTCTGCAGTGAAACACAGAACAGAAAAAACAAAACTACAGTTCTTACAGATATTTTGTTCCCTGTCAAACACACTACCTTTAAAACCATGGCAAATAGGACTCAGCTTGCAAAAAACAGTTTTCACTTTCCCCTGTGTCTCATAGACCACATTTTCTAGTACAAAATAAAATAGATTTTTCTATGTCCCTGCTGATATTTAAGAAAATGAAGTAATAGTTAAAATTGAGTAAATGTGAATCAAGAACTTTACGCTTCTCTGCTTCTAATAGGTTTTTGTAATCATGTGGCATGTAAAGTGTGGATACCTTGGGATCTAATTAGACTCCACATTTGGATGTGGACCTTCAGTGGCGTATTTAAAAGTTTGAAGGGATTGCTGTGAAGCAGAGTGGCCTGCCTGAAAAGTATCATCATGAAGTGAGAGGGCAGGAACAAGTGAAAGATGTGGCTAATGCGAAGTCTAAACACTTCTGATGCAAAGGGACCTGAAATAGATTTTAATTTTGAATTTGCCATTTATTAGGAAAGAAAAGTTTATTTCTTTTCCTAGCGTTTCTGATGTTACTGGTGCTCGCTCATGAACGCTGTGATACTCGGTATTTCTGCATATGTTCCTGAAGCAGACATTGTTTGTGATGTTGGTTGTGATAATCTAATTGAGGTTTCCTGAATGAATAGCTGATCTGTTTTTACTTTCCCCACCACTTGTTAGGTGGATTAGTATTTCAGATTTGCACTATCTGATGTGAGATATGCTGTTATTAGTAAGCAGCTTTTGAAGTTGGCTGGCCAGTGGAAAAAAAAAAAAAGGATAAAAAGATACAGTATTAAACTGAAACTATTAAATGAAAAACTTGTTTCAAAAATAATCTGATAATTATTAGGCTATCTGACTTTGTGCTTACCCAAAACTTAAAGAAATAGGTAATTTATCAGTTATTTTCATATTGTTTAACATACTTACTGTTAACATTCCAGAAAAACTAGTACTGTGCCTCAGTGTAAGGGCTTTGAAACTTTTATGAGTGGAAAAGTGTATAACAAATGTGAAATATTTTATTTCAAAGCTAGAATGCATTTCAAAATATTTATTTTTAAATGACACATCCCCAATGTAGCACTTTAAAAAAACGAGCATCTCAAAAACCAGAAGCTGTTCCTTTCTGTAGAGACATGAAGCTCACTGTCCTGCCTGTGTGCTGATGTACAGTAGAGTATCAGTGTGCCAAATGCTGGCAAAGCGTTTCATCCAGAGCTTTTCCTGGGTACTTGTTTTGGGGGTTTGTTTCTTATCAACTGCAAATACTTTGACGTGACTTTTCAGTCTTTATAGTAGTTCCTTACTTCAGAACCTGTTATCATCATGAGTCTGACCTGTGGATTAGAAGAAGGAGCACCTGATAATGTGGGACCAGTTTAGTTCTGGTTGATTTTTATATCATCTTCAATGTGTTGATTCTGTTTGATAGAGGAAGACAAGCATTGATTTAGGAACCACAGTCTGGAGAAGCATTTGCCTTCTCAGAGGAAGCAGAGGAAAAGACGTACATTTTTAAACTGTATGTTTAGATTTTTTTTTTAAGAGGTTTTTCTTTTTATTTGCTTTGTCCTGAGCCTTCTGTGGAGTAACAGCTGTGTTTGTATCTCTACCTTTTTGTTTCCAAGTATATGAAAAAAATCGTAGTGAATTTGTCTGCATAGCAAGTGGTATTGTCAGGGGACATTATAACTCACTGATTAGAGTGAAGCCATGTCTTGTTCCTTTTTTGATCTCTAAGAAGTAAGTGCCAGAGCTTAACCCCTGCAGCTGTTGCAAAGGGCAATGACTAGTGCCTGTATTCTGGTACATACATTTTCACTTCAATAAACTTTGGTCGCAGCGAGAGGAGTTTTCATAAACCATCGTATTTTTCCACCGCATGTACACAATTTCTCTGACTTCATTGCCCGGTTCCTCCTGCAATTTTGCAGACCTCAACAGAAGCACGATGTCCTTTCTGGCGGATGAAAATGATGCATAAATGATCTTTCCCATAATAACTGCACTTCTGGAACACAATAGCAAATGAGGAGCAAAAAGACTTGGGTTGCTTAGGCATTGAGAGGGTCCATCTAGCTTCGTCTGAAGGGAAGTGTTGACGTTCCAGCCTCACCTATTCCTCTTTCTCTCCTGCGGCAGCGATGCTGCGGTTTTCTGCTGCGGTGCCAGGAGCCTGTTCCCAGGAGCTCGCCCCGTGAGCGCTCCCCCGGCACTGGAGTCGAGAAGCAGAGTCAGCCTTAGAGATTTCAATCTGTGGGTTTTTTCAAGAGGAATCCTTTGAAAAATGCACCTTTCTTGAACTCTAGATGTTGAATAGGCGGGTACTGGAATCAGGGGAGAGAGACGGTTGCTGCAAAGCCGTTTCTGAGAGGGTTTTGATGCTGAATAGAAGATAGGCATTGCAGATGCTAAGGGCAGGCTGTGAGGTGTAGGAAGCAGACAAAATGGACTAGGGGCACAGAGGGAAACGGAGAGAGAAGCAGCAATAGCTGAGAAATGAAAGCTGAAAAGCCTAGCTTGGAAACATGAAAGGGCCTATGTTCCTGGAGGAATTTCCAGTGCAGGTTTCCTTTATTCAGTAACATTCACTGAAATAATTTACTGAAAGCTCTGAAGTGAAATTGTTTAGTGTGTGTTCCAAACTGGTGAAGTGTGTTTCACAAAGACCTTTTCTTCCTTTTTTGCATGACTTGAGTAGAAAACACTTTTTTCATACTACCCTCAAAGAAATTCTCTATATTCTTTTTTTCTCTTTCTCACACCACCCCCCCCCACCCCAACTCCGGGCGTCTTTCTTAAATGTTACTCTAAGCATTAAGGCAGTGACATACTAGTCCCCGTTGAGGTGGCACTCTGTTGCTCGGCATTTCATTTCAAGGTTTTATAGTCTATCTATATCAAGTTATTTTGGGGCCTTATATGTTAAAGACAGGGAGAACCTGATTTCTGAAGAGCAAAGAAAGCCCACTACGGGAAAATTCTCTCTCGAATCAAGATTGTACGTTCTTCTTCAGCTAGTGCTTCAGCTTGCTGGTGGGGCTGACCCATTTTGGTGCTTTGTTGTAGAACATGAGAATATGGATACTTGGACTCTCCCTTTCTCCTCTCTTTCTCTGCTCAGCAGCAGAAGCATAGTCCGAGGTCTGTATAGGAAGGAAAATGACAATACAGTGCCCCCATATTTTAAATGTGGAACAAGGATATAACAAAATATTATTTTTAAAAGCTATGAAAATATTTACAAATTTATTTGAATTATCATCCCATTAATATTTTCAGCAGATAAGAAGACTGGAGCTCTTTAAGAAGGCAGGAAACGGTACCTATCTCTTACCAATCATGCCAACAGTAAGCCCATAGAAATTTAGACAAGGAATTGTGTGTCCCTTCCCTGGGAGTGGTCAAGACCACGTTCGATGGGGCTTCGAGCAACCTGGTGTAGTGGGAGGTGTCCCTGCCCACTGCGGGGGCCTGGAACTAGATGATCTTTAAGGTCACTTCCAACCCAAACCATTCTATGAAGTGTAGCAGTACCACTTATCTCCTTGCTCCTGATTTTCCTACCTTATTACCATGTCACTCATGGTTTCTTCTTATTTAAGTATTTTATATTTAGTCTTTTCCATAGCTGACGTAGATCAGTCTGTTGGTTTTTTTAATGTTAGTGCTTAAGGCTCTAATTTTGCCTTTGTGTGATAGCTACATTTATGAAAACAGACTAATCAGTCTTTCGTGGTTAATATTGGTTAGTTTTAGTGAAGGACAGGTCCACATTATGCTTTGAGCATTATAGAAAGAAAAAGGAATCTTCCTTGCCTTCAGGAGCTTGCTCTTTAATAGAAAACACAAGAATAAAAGGAAAAAAATACCCTTATGGGACAAGTTGTAGGTATATTTGCTGAGCTGTAGCATTGTTTGGTTAGTGTTAGACAACTAATCTTGGTTTTGTGGCAGTTTCCTTTGTAAATAGTATTGTATTCAAGCATGTCTTTTAAATTTTTAATGGGGGTGGGTGACATGTTTGGGGTTTTTTTGGAATGAGAACTTTAAAGTTCAGATTCTTAAATGAAATTGGAGTGGTTTTATAAAGTCTTTTATTTTTATAAAGCTTTTTAGTTTTATAAATTGGTTTTGGTTATTCTAATCAAAAGAGTCTGAGTAATATTTTTCCTGCGAAAATAAGTTATGAGTTTTCAGCTGTCCTCAAAAAATCATACAAACATATTTTAATGTAAAACTCAGGAGTGCTTGTATTAGTCTGTTGGCATCAGTTTGCTTTTAAGCAGTAGCCTGAAAACTACTTCTGAGATTGGTGTACTCAGCAGCTTGCAAAATCAACCCATTAGCAAAAAATAGTTTTGAAGTCCCTAAAGATTTTGTTATTGACTTCCATTAGTCTAAGTTCTGCCCCAGAGTTGCAGATTGAGCATAAATATTGCAGGCATCAGTCTGAAGTAGTGCCATTAAAGCAGGGTTGTTTTTTTTTTCATAACATGAAACAAATCATGCATGAGAGGCACACGTTATGAATCTTCACAAATGTGGGCCGGATGAAGGGATCCACCCTTCATGTATGAGTGCATAACACTCCGTGATAAATACAGACATTACATGATAAATACAGACATTACATGATAAATACAGACATTACATGATAAATAAAGACATTACAAAGCAATTTTTTCTAATGATTTAGGCTGCTATTGATAGTCATCTCTTTATAGCAAAGAATTAATAGTTTATTTTCATTTATGTAATTGTCCTCTCCAGCCTGTGGATCTGACCTGGGAATAAAAAGTAAGCAGACAGTGGTAGGTCTGCTGCCAGTAATGAGCTTGTAGGTGTTCTGTGAATCACAGTCATGATTAATATTAATAAGACTCCTATTTAATAATACTAATTGAAGAACTGATGAAGTGGCATGTTCTCAAATCAACGCTTCCCGTAAGCTTTTTTTATTGGTGTGTTTTTTCTTCAGTGATATTAATGTATTCCTTCAAAGATATCATGTTTATCTTCAGTACATTGGGGGGAAAAGCAGCTGTTATTAAATAAATAAATAAATATTTGCTTTCTGAAGCATCCTACATTGATAAAACAACTTGATACACCGTACATACAGTGCTGTGGCATGGTCTCACTTCTGATACAGTGAGAATACATGGACTCAACCTGCAACCTAGGCAGGTTTTTTCCTAACACTGCAGATATTTCCATATCTAGCCTTCTCACTTCCAGTTTTTAATTCATAAAATAATACTACTTTCTGTTCAGAAAATATTCCTCCACAGAGCTTCTGTATGAAATTGCCTCTCAAAGAACTGGAAAGAGTGGCAGATTCTGCAGAGTAAATAGCGAATCTGGTTCTAAATAAACTGCTGTCAAATATCCAAGCAAATACAGGTTTGTTGGTTTTTTTTTTTTTCCTTTCAATTACTGCAGGTTGTTATGGCAATATTAGGTGTTATTTGTATGGTATTTCCAGGGAAATGTGTTGACAAATCGTAAACCTTTAAAAGCAAATAGAGACTTTTAGGGAAGCTATACAAGAAGACAGTTCAGTTGCTATCATCCTTCTTTGAGCTTTGTGAGGAGAAGGCTCATTTTCCAAAATGTAAATGGATTTGATAGCTTGAATAGGTAAGAGTTTCAGCTTTTCCATGTGTCACACGAGGTGAGGGTGTTTTAATGAGAGAAACTTGAAAATAGATGGTGGATTATTGGGAAGACTGTTGCTGTTCTGCATCCATCACATCCGAATGTGCCTTGGGCACCTCCGGAATGTTTGCTTTCTGTCAGATGTAAAATACTGTGATGGATAAATCCCCCAGTAAAGGTCGGACCTGGCAGCAGTGCTCACTCATCTGAGAAGCTAGAAGGTCAGAATACTCAAGATTCTGGTAAGACTAGAAGCTGAGCATCTCAGTAACATATGGGTGTACTTCCGCTCCTAATTTAATGTGGGTCTGTTGTGTTTGGTCCTTCTGGAAGTTCATTTTGGTAGGTGAGCGTGCTGTTACAGTCTTATGCACCAGTTTGGTGCTTTTCAGCCTTGGCTGAACTCCTGTAATTGGAATAAATCCATTTTGTAGTAAACCATCTCTTGCCTTAGGGGTGTTTTTAGTAAAGTATTCATCTTAGTACTGTGACAGCATTGTTATCTTAATGCTGCCGCAGAATGAGGATGATCATCTGATGCTAAGATTTCCATGCCATCAGATAAAATTGGTTTGAGAAAACAGTGATTGAGTCTTGATTGTTTTAACCATCTGAACAGTCTCTCCAGTACCGCTGGATCGCTTGCAGGAATTAGCTGAGCAGCCTGTCTCTCTTGAAGAGGTTATTTGTAGATGATTATGATTATTAAGCCTAGGAACCACAGTGAAGTAGACATTCCACTGTGTTAGCATGTGGATAGTCTATATTTAGGCCTTGTAACCTCGCTGTGGACTTGCAGCCTGGTCTGTGTGGAGCAGCAGGAAAACGTGCTGTCCAGAACATAACACAGAATCCCGAATACGACTCTCAGAATCTCAGGCTGGCTCCTGCTCTTTCTCCAGACCCGTGTCTTTCATTGACCCAAATTCTTTCCCCTTCACTAGTTCTGATGCATTATTCATGTTATTTCAATGCGATTGTACTTTTGATAAAGCAGTGGGATTTCCCCATTTTACTGTAAACACGGGGAGAAGAAGCTCTTAGGACGCTATTCTAGTCCTAGTTTAGCTGTACCCAGAGAAGAATAAAAATATCAAAACCTCCTTGGCCTGTCATTAGAGATTAAGGAAAAGCATTATGAAGAAACAGGGCTGTATTTTGTTGGACTATGTGCTACATATGAAACAGAAGCTTCATATGTGTTGAAGAGCGTAAGAAGCCTGTCACACATAGCAACGTTACAAACCACACAGAACCGTGTAGTGGAGAAAAGGAATTGTAGGGTAAAAGAGACCAGGTGGGAATTGGTGCTGGGACAGAAGTAAATATGTACATTTACTGAGGGAATCTGTGACATATAAAGCATAACACTGTTTCCTGGCAGGTTTTTCCATTCAATGCCACTAATAACTCTATAATTAAGAGCAATGGAAGGATTTAGAGGAAAACTGTGTACTGTTATAAACCATTCTTTTTTTAATTGAACAGCTGTAATTTCTACCAATGGAACAAACTATATTATAAGCAAATGATTATTAGTTTAAAATGCAAAGTTAAATGAATGCAAAATTAACAAACAGATGGTGAAGAATTATTGCGTTTTATTTTACTCCTGGGTAACAGGGCTCATGCATGATTGTAAAAATGTCATCACACTTCGTAAACCTGAAAGCAAACAGAATTTGCAGTTGTGCACATCTGTTTTGGGACACTGCTAAAGGGTTAGAAGAATCAATGTTGTTTTCAAATAAGGGTATTCATCAAAAGGATATCATTTACTTAACAGTTATGGCTTCTGCTAAGCATCAGACTTAATGTTCTGTGGAATTCATTACAAAATTTGGCAGCTTTTTTCTTCACAAGCTACTGAGGCAGCATGCTGCAAAATGGAACGAACAGCCCCTTCTCCTCCTCCCCTCCCTGTACCCCAGAACAGCAGTTGAATTACCTGCTAAATGTTTGACCAGTCTTTTCAGGATTTAAAATTCTAGGTCAGGATGTTGCACTTCACGTTGCTTGCCCAAGGAGTGTCGGTGATGGAACAGGATGGAAAGACAAGGGACTTATTTGTTTATTTCAGTAGCAAGGGAATTTTTAAAAGGATTATGTAATGTTTGGGAATACCATGTTTTGGGAGAAGGAATGGGAGAAATATGCATGTGACTAATTCAGTCAAACTGAAAAAAAACCCCTAAAAGTCCCAGCCAGATAAAACATGTGAAGCTTTTATTAGAAAAGAAATTATATTAATGTTTCAAGCTGGTAGTTTCAAAGTATGCCATCTAATTGCTTTATTTGATCTCAATTTACAAAAAATTAGTGAACAGAAGATGTAGGATTTTGTTTGCGATGACTCTCTGCCATTTGGAGAGCGCAGTTTAGGAACAGCCAAGGAAATAGGAATTATGAACAATAAGGTACTGATTGCAGTCAGTGGGGAAGGAATACTAAGGAGGTGCTCACTAATGAGGAAGGTATTAAAGGCAGGAAATTCTTGTATTTTTTTTATGTCTGCACATAATCCAGAGTTCCTTGTCACCCCATCCCTACTATTACCTTGTAAATTGGGTGTGTCATTGAGTATATATAGTGACTTCTGCTGACATTGACTTGCTGTTAAACCCAGTTAACATATCTACAACATCTTTGCTAAAAGAATGCACGATTAAGAGTAGAAAATCAAACACAAAGTTAGGACATGCCAGGAGACAGGTTGTCTGCACACAATTCATACCCTTTGTGGCTATTACTGGTCATGCAGTCTTTAATTGTATGATTGCATGCAGAACAGCCAGTGCCTAGTTCAGTCCAGAGGATGGCCATAACTGTCTTAGGAAAAACCTCTGCAATATTACATTTTTTCATTGTTTTCAGTGTGTAGGTATGCAGACTATTCAAGTACTGCTAAAGGAAAGAATTACTCATTTCCGCATGAGTTTTTCTATGATGTTTCTACTATAACAAACGTATAAATAACTTGGCTATACATTTTTCAAAGTTGCAGATTCATGTGGCCTTTTTTTTTCCTTTTATTTTTTAAAATTATAAATACCTGCTAATTTGGATGGCAAATTGAAAGAGTTTCAAAAATACTCAGACTTAATTAAAAGGCTGATATTGCAGTTCCTTCTTCACTCTGTTGGAGTTTCGAGTGCACAATCTATGTAGAAATCAAGACATGTTTAGGGGAAAAAGAAACCACAAGCTTTTATCAGTAAGGTTAAGGGCTAAAAAAAATTAAGAAGAATTTTACTTAGTGCCCTGCCCAATATCACAAAGGAACTCTATGAAAGAAGTGAAAGTAGAACTGTTTGGCAGGTCATCATTCAGTCGTCATAGCTAAGTGGTTTCTTTCTGCCACAAGCAATCCACAACTTTTTTCAATGCATACCTTCTTCCCTTTACAAATTAAGCAGGTCCTAGAAGCAACAGGTCTCTTTAATGCAGAAACTCCAGAGGTCTCTTTTACGCCCCGAATCCAGGTTTGGTCTGCAGTCCTTTCTGTGTTACAGTGTATGTGCATAGCGATAGTTATCCACGTGCATGTCTGTTCAGTCCTTTACCTGTTGCTCTGTACGTGTGTTGCCTTGGAATTGTCTGACTAGATCATTTCCTTGTGTCAGGGAAAAAAATGAAAAGGCAGACCTCCTAAAGTGCAGGCTTAAATCCAGTGTGGCTCCATACAGACCTCTGCTATTGGAGCTGGCAGTGGGATAGCGATAATAGCACTAGGAGACAGAGGACAGTGTCCTTCTAGTCTTCACCCAATTTCAGTTGCTTCAGACTTTGGACTTTTTGTTCAAGTTGATTTCTTTAGCCACTTCTACTGTTCCTCATTCTTCCTGGATCCCCTCTTCTTAACCTTTCTGTTCTCTTTTCCCTCGGTTCCTTTTGAGATCAGTCCCTTCACCATTTCCTGTGTCGTAGCACATCAACTCCCCCTGCTCTTTATCCAATTTTAGTGCCCAGTTTTAGTCAGTTAGCGTCACCCCTGCCCCTTCTCAACTTCCATCTCCATCCACGGTTTCTCCTCCCAGTCCCGTCATACTCATTTACACAGCTTGGTTAGTCCCTTTTGTCTCTTTGACCGATATTTGTCCATCTGCCTGTGTCCTGGATACTCTCATTCCCCAGACTATTTAAGTGGCAGTAGTATCAAGAGCCTTAGAGATGTCTGCTTTCCATTCTAGTGCCTTATGGTGCTTAGGCTTATTTATTACAGACTTCCTCTCTCTAATCCTTGCCAGGCTGAAGCAATCTTTGCAGAAGGTATATGAAGTCTGACCACTGCTAGAAATTGGAGAGGATTGGTCATGATCAATGAGAGTAGAATTTTCTGTGGTTTTTCACCGTCAAACTTTTGGAAGTGTTTTATGTTTATTAAAAAAAAAAAAAAAGTTTTCTTAAGTTTAATCACATCTGGATACATCTGCAGGGTAAGGGCAAAAGTTGCATCCCCCACACTAAGATTCCTGCCAAATTCCAAGTCCTGGGAGTGAGGTTGTTTTTAAGATGAGCAAAATGTTTTTCTTGCTGACATTTCTATTCTCAGAAATGGCTGGAAAGTTTTGATTAAGTGTTCCAAAAGTAATTAGGAGAATTTAGCTGTGTGTTATGTGAAGCTTTAGCCCAACTTTTTATTATTCAGAAAACTTGCATGGATAGAATAGAGTTTACATGTAAGCCTTTGTAAGCAGTACTCGTTCACATGCCTTCATTGACCGTGCCCTGCTGACAAAACCTCTAGTGTGGACTTAGCGGTGTTACCAATAGAGGACTTTTGTCAATATATTTTAGGCAGGCTTCAGCTTAAGTCTATCATCTAAATTTAGACCTCCCTGTGGACGTGTCTACCTGTGAGCTGTGTTTAAATTCCAATTACAGGTCTTGGAAATGTGGTTGGTATTGTCAATGGAGCCTGAATATGGGCACCTACTGTTTGGCCAACTGAACTGCGACGAAGTAAATTCCATACAATAACTGAGGCTCTATTAAGTGTAATGGGAGCTTAAGCACCTGGCTCATACATAGACACAAAATTTTGAGCCTGAAGTTGAGATATCCTCATCTCAAGCCTTGTGTGGTTTGGAAGCACAATGCGACTGTATCAGCAGTTAATTCTCCTTTCACTGAGTTTCTATTAAATTGCTTTGCAAAGGTAATTATGCCAACCTAGCTGTGTCTACAGAGGATCTGCAGTGTAGTCATAACCTATCAAATCCTTAAGCCTCCTCAGAATCCTTTTGTGTGATTTAGGAATGTAGGAGCTGTGCTGGACTAGATAGAAAGTTGGCTTCATCCCAGTATCTTCTGCAGTGACCAGTAACAGATGCCTGGAGAAGATCATTCAACAAGCAGCATGTAGCAGTGTTTCCCCCGATTATTTTTACTCAAGCCTCCAACAATTTATGGCTCGGACCGTGCTCTGCCAACAAAGAGAAATGTCTGCACATACTTCTTAAGACCTTCTGAGCATGAATCAAATGGAACTGGCACGATAGTCTGTTTTCTGAGCTTGCCAAAAAGCAGCCTTAAACCCAAGCTGATGATTTCTGTTCTTGCCTTGTTTGTCCTGAAGTTGCTGATGCTGAAGTCTAATCGCAATTTAAATTACATTAAACATTATTGACCTTCTCATTGTTGACAAGCTGACTGAACAACAGGCTTGTGTGTGCCCTTCTGTCACGGAGGGTATTAGATGAGAATTATGGAAATGGTTGGTTGTTAGCTGTGGGAAAGCTTAGACTCACTCAAAACATTTACATTATCCTAAATCTTGTAGAAAGCGAGGAGGTGAATAAAAAAACCCAACGCTTTTCCTTGTGAAAGTGTGAAAAAAGCAGCAAAGGCAGAGTCTGTGGAGGAAATCATATGGATGCTGTTATTCCACTGGCTTATGTAATGCGGAGGAGAATACAACTTCAAGGCACACAAACCCTTCAGTGGAGCTTCTGAATAGACAGGGTTTGGGACCATTTCAGATTTTAAGAGGAAGGATTTGTGCGCCATAAGGTTTGTGTGTTTTTCTTTCCCTCAGCAGACGTGCTTCTGAGAGGTTACTGAGCTATCACAACTTCACAAAAACCACCCCTGCCAATCAGGAATGCTTTATTGTCCCCATTTTTAGATGCCTTGATAGCAACACCATTGAGTTAATGGCATTTTTTATAAAGGTGAAACAAGGAGGCAGCTGCTGGGGAGGAACAAAATAATAACTTGTAGAGAGCGTGAAATCTCCAAACTTAAAGGGACTTTTGCTTTCTGCTTCGATTGCCTGTGTTGAGTCACTGACGGTGGTGTTAGTCATCATCGTTTGTATCTTCTTACCCTTGTTCCTTATTCCTGTGTAGACAACTGGTCAGATAATGGATGGCTGGAGTATCTAGTCAAGAATTCCGCATTAGGAGACAGTCTTTCTCAGTCACGTGTTGAGCTTGGCCATATTGCATCTCTTCTCATTGTCCATGTTTTTCATATAGTTTTAGAAACAAAGCTTGATAGTTTGTTTCTACAGCTGTGATTTTTTTTTTTTTTTTTTTTTTAAGCTTACTTTAGAGCACGAAGCGGACACTGTAGCGAGGTTTTAATAGGTGCTGTCTTTATTAAGAATATTATAGTTTTAAATTACAGTAATAAGAGGGAAATCTGAATTTTCTTTTCTTTAATTTTTGTATATATTAAGGATTAAGGAACAAGAATAGCTGATCTGTGATTGACTTGCTTGTTATAAAGTTAAGTAACTTCCAAATTAATACAAAATTTTAAAATTAGAAGGTTATTTCCAATACTGCTGGAAATTAATGTTACTTAGTGCCTTTTCTAATCAGTAGTTGAATCAAAAGTCATTAATTCTTTTTTCCACTGCCATCTTACTGCATTGTGCTGTTAAATGCTTTGTGTTACCTAAACCAGTGTATTTGACATTAGAGGTGCTAATGGCGAGTAGGGTCTTGTGGTGGGTTAACCTTGGCTGAGCGCCAGGTACTCACCAAGCCTCTCTATCACCCCCCCTTTCCTTCCCCTCCT
>JAVSBS010022949.1:58873-69899 GCA_033124195.1 Coracias cyanogaster | reverse complement strand
TATCAACACCCTTCTAGCTCCCAGCACAAAACACTGCAGCTGTGGGGAAAACCAGCTCAGCCAGACCCATTACAGGTCTGTAGGCAATATAAAGCTTTTTTAGGTGATGGAGTAATCAGTGAAGATTATCAGAACTACCAGAGAACATATTTCATTAATTACTGTTTATACTGAAATTTCTTTGCGGTCTCATTAAAGACAGGATGTTATGGGGTAGTTCTCCTTAGTTACAGGTTTGTATGGCAGCAGTTGTCAGTAGCTAAACAGTCTGTAATTTGTTCTTACAGGTAACGCAATAAATTGTTTAACTAAAGACAGACCCACTACAAATGTGTACATTTTTGTGCACACCAAAATTAAAATTGCTTATTCTTATCATAGCTTTTGTCAATTGACCTTTTTAAAGCTAGATAAGGTCATAGTAAGTGCAAACCTTTTGTAACTTTGCTTAAAAAACATTTTACAGTACGTAATACTAACGTTCAACTTTAGCCAATGTCCAGATTTTAGCCTTTCCTTAATGTCTGCCTCCTAATGGTTGTTACTTGTCTGACTGCTGGGACATTCTAAGTGCAATAAACTACCAATAAATGTGGACCTCTGATTTGTTCTTAGTACTCTCTGGATGAAATCTTACATTATCATAAACCCAGGCAGCTTTTCTTCATTTGAACTTGCACTGAGTTTTGGAGCACTTCAAAGTACGGAGCATCAGGAAGGTTGATGTAAAGGTGGAATACATCTTTTGTCTTTTTATTTATTTTAAAAAATGCTGTAGGAAGGTTAGGAAGATGTAAACAAGTTGTTTCTCTTGTCATCGTTTAACAGTTTGGCCGTCTGTTTCCATTAAAACCAGTAGTGCGTTTGTGATGTTCAATTGAGCTTCCAAGCTACGGGCAGAACTAACCTTCTTGTACTGTTGATTTTGGTGTCATTATGACTGTAGCATGGCGGTACAAAGTTTTGTCTTCTCAGAAATGTTCTGTGCAGTTGCTGCTACCTTATTTCATGGAGGATGTACTCCCATACAACTAGAAAAGAGAGGAGATTTTCTTATGTTTTCTGTTAATACACTGAGTTCTTCCTCTTCCACTGTATTTCTATAACAATGTCATATTTGATCCAATAGGATTAGTGAAGAAAGAGAATTTTAAAAACAAAATTTGAAAGACTGCATAGCTGTTTGCTTTTAAAAATGAGATCCTTTTCTGTCTGTATGAAAAAAATCAGTTGTAAAAGGAAAAGGTGAAAAGGACTAAGGGGAAGGAGAACTGGACAGATTTAAGTTACGGAAATGACAACAGTAAGAGGTAGCAACAGTATGGATGGGATCGGAGCTTTCTTGCTATGGATGATTGCACCAGGAGCTTGCTGAGGAAAATGGTAACCAGCGAAGGACTTTTTGAGTAGGAGCATAGTCTGCTTTGGTGTCGTTTATTTTACTGAGTGTGCTAGGAAAAAGTAATGAACTATCTCTCTAGCTTTCTGACACCTTGTAAAGTTTTTTGTTCTGTGGAACAGGACTGTAAAATTACTTGGTCCATGAACAGAACCGTGTTTGACTATTTTTGACACTTCAGTTTTCCTATACCTACCCTTTGAATACAGGTTCCACCCCCTTCATCTGATGCCTTATTTTGTGTTCATGCTCATGGAATTGAAGACTCCAGCCTGCCCCGTTACTGTCCTCATACAGGGGGGTAAAGACACTTATATTTCATGGCCAATATGATCTGTTCCTTCCTTCCACTTCCTACTGTCCTGATGCCGTATCTTAGCAATATAGTAGTAAAGTAGTATTTGTTACTGAGTTTAATTAGCAGAGCTTTTAAGTAAAAAAATATAAATACACTTCACTGTTCACATCTTTACTTTGTTTGTGAAGGTCAGTTAATTGTAATAGCTGCATATTTGTTCTTCTGGGGTCATAGCACGTGGCTTGGTTTCAGAGCAGTGTTGGCTTCTACTGCTGGAAGAGTAACTCTTCTCATCAACAGCTGTTGCCAAAAAAAATCCCTTTGGGCATTTATTTCTTCAGATTGCTTTATCTCTCTTATAATTTCAGCAAATGTTGATATTCCATGCTTTTTATTTGCTTCAGATGATATATACCACATTGTTTTTAAAGTGTGTGTTTTACTTAGCTGCCAAATGCTTTTCATTGCCAGTGCAGTTTAGCAGATGGGTTTGAAGGGTTCAATTAAATGTAATTTGGGCTTCCATTTTTCTTCCAGCGCCTTTACATGGTTCCTTAAATCAACATCAACATTTTTCAAGGCTTTGCAGTAATCCTGTAGTTTGCTCATTTTTAATAATTTCATCATTTAGTCGTATAGTGTTTGGGAAAAGGTATATTCTGATTTTACATTTCTATGTACCACTGTTGACTGGTGGTTTTGAAAAAGAGATGCGATGTTTTAAAATGCCATTTCTACTGCTAGTTAATCTGTATTCCCAGCTTTTAGCAAATGTTGGATTCTTTGAGCGCTTGCAATTCTTATATAATTTTCTTTCCCCGTTAGATAATTCTTAATTACGGGGATCCAACAGGGTCTCTGTTAAATCATTTAAGGGACACATTTTAGACCTTAGCTCCTCCCAAGTTCCCGTTCTTACTATTTCTTACCGAGCAATATCTTTAAAAACCGTGTGGCCTGAGAGAGCCGGGGCGTAGCCCTCACCAGGGGCGTCTCAATGGGCTGTGGGAGCGTCAAGCACCGAATAGTGCAGTGGCTTGTACGCTGTTCACTCTGCTGCTGCAGTTCATGGAGTTGGAGGCCTGGGGCTGTATTTTCATGATTTCACATCAGGATTTACCTTTTACAGGATCCTCAGTGAGTGTTTACGTAATATATCATTTCCCAAAACAAGTTTCTTGCGTGACTTTGGTTTTGGTGGCAGTGCTTACATGTAATTGCTATTGCTACCTTCTTACCTGCTGCAGGAACACCGTGGTACTGGTTGTTTATCTTGTCCCCCCACCTCTCCTCTGCATTTTGGCTTGTAAAATAACAGAATACATCTTTTCCATACTGTTAGTAGGTGTTAGAGGGCACAGGTAGAGCTGAGATGTCTTGCAGGTCTGAAGACCAGACTCGGTGCTGTAGCACAGCAACGTGGCTGTAGTTGTCCTTAGTGACCCGCTCTAATTTCTGTGCTGAAGTGTTTTACCTTTTGATGCAGCAGTTGTGTTTAGCATAAACTAATATTTCTTTCTTTCTCTTGTCTGTGAGTTGTGGTGCAGGCAGATATTTTGCTGAAGGTGTTAATTTTCATCTGGTTCTAAGAATACCAATCTAGCTGTTAGCACAGGCGGCTTTGTGATTTGTGCGTTCATCTGGGCTGGTTTGGATATCTGCAGACTCATAGGAGCATATTTCATGCCAGGCTTTGAAACAGAGAAGAATTATGGTAATAAATATTGTCTCTATTTTAAGAATTAAGCAGATGCAGTGTGTAACTTTTCTTTGATTTGTTTTATGTTCATGTTTGGGTATTACTTGACACTTGAGCTAGTAATCAAACATGCGAGTGTTAGTATTGTATTTTTATTATGAAAAATGAGAGCCCCCGAGCTCAGTTCCTGATAAATGTTCTGTGTGCCTTCCTGTGAGCCACTGACCTGTTTTTTCTTAAGTTTACTCAAAATCTTACGGTGCTGTTCTCTAGCCTTAAAAAGTACTGTTGCCTTGGTGAAAAAGTGCAAAAACATGTTATAGTGCTTCAGGGACTTCAGTGAATCCAAGAAAGAAAAAAGACTGGGTGGTACTTCACAAGCAGACTGATGGAACCTGTTCCCTCTGACTAGAGAACTGCAGGTTCATTGGGTAGTTCTTTCTAATAAATTATTTCTTTACCAGTGTGACTGTGGTCTCTAATAATAATCACGCTTTATTTCTGACTTCTCAAGGTTTGGTGGTGATATTTGTGTAGCCTTGAGAAGAGAGATGAGAAGGAAGTGCTAGGTGATGTAATGCATTATCATCCCAGAGAGAATTGTATGATGCCTGTGAGATTTTTGGTAGAACACAGTATTTCATTGCCATTTGAATTTCTGGTTACAGTATCTGCAGTTTTACGTTACAGCTTACAGGGCTGTGTGTTTTTTAGTTAGAAACTATTGACAGCGTAGTGTGGTCTGCCTTTAGGTACTCAGAATAAGTCTCCAAGCCTCTTTACTAAAGGTTTAGCTCAAGTTCGATCACATATAGAAGAAAAATGCTTTTCTGTGGCAAAAGGAGTCTCAGTCGTCAGAGTGCATTTAGAGTAGGTTTCATTCAACATTTTAAATTGGAACGATTTGGGATTGCCACTGAAAGACATGTAGTTTCCTTCTGCTTGGTATTCACTCCCTTCTACTGGCTGAGGTGTTTGTCTGTTAAATGAGGCTAGAGAACAGATCTGGCTGAAAAATGGCAAAAAAAATCGTTTTTGAAAGGTTTGTTGTTTGTTTTCCAGCGATGTGCATATTGTAAGCACCTTGGAGCCACTATCAAATGCTGTGAAGAGAAATGTACCCAGATGTACCATTACCCCTGTGCTGCTGGAGCAGGCACATTTCAGGATTTCAGTAACTTGTCCCTCCTTTGTCCAGACCATATTGATCAGGCTCCTGAAAGATGTAAGTACACACTATTCAAATGACACAATTTGTACCGGGTTTTCTGAAAACCACTCTGTGGTAGGAGTGCATTTGTTTATACCTATTTTCCCAGCTCACGTACCCAAGAATTCATGTATTTTCAGGTATAAGAAAGATGTGGGTTCATTCTCTTCTGTTTTTCAAGACTGAGGGTGCACAGCAGAGTTAGCATTTTTTGTTTTTTTTGAACATGACAGAACATGGGAAGGGTTTACTCGTAAGATTTCGCTTCCATCAGGTTTTAGTTCAGATTGACAGGCTTGCTTGCTCACCCTCACTCGAGTTAGAGCAACCATGTTGTGAACACCTCAGCTAAATAATAGATTTAAATCTATCAGGAGCTTTATTCTGTACTTGTTCCGAAGAAGAGTTGGTCCTAAGTCTCTCAATTTTATCTTGAGAGGTATAAAACTGTTTCTTTTGGTAAGACTTTATTAAGGTTTAAAATGAATGTACTTCTATTATGAGAAGATTAGTTGAATGTATGTATCAGAAAACCACATTAAAGGAATAGTTATTAAGTATATTAATTGCATCTGAATTTCATAAGAACGATCAAGTTTTGTATGCATAAGAACTACTAAAGAATTTCTTGGCTTCTTTGGCTTCATTGAATTGTTTCTGATTTTGAACGAAATAATAATTGAAATAATTATTTCTTTGTAGCAAATGAAGAAGCAAATTGTGCGGTGTGTGACAGCCCTGGAGACCTCTTAGATCAACTTTTTTGTACTACCTGTGGCCAGCACTACCATGGGATGTGCCTGGACATACAAGTTACACCTTTAAAAAGAGCAGGCTGGCAGTGTCCTGATTGCAAAGTGTGCCAGAACTGCAAGTAAGTGAGATGGAAAGGACATGGAAGAAGATAACGTGAGATTCATGTGCTGTGGTTTTAAAAAATCTCTTTTATTAACTGTTCTTTTTTCCGAAACCTGTAGATTATTTCCCCAGATACATCTGTTATGATATTATCTGAACAATCCCTTGTGTTGGGAACTTTCTTCTAAAAGAGCTGAGCTGGAACTGTTATGCAGTATACCCCCAGAGTTACCATTCTCTTGGCAGGTTCTGGAGAGCAGCAAAACCTTCTGCCTTTTTCCTCCTTTTACACAGGAGGATTCTTCTCAAATTAACAAAGAAGTTCAATGTGGTGCCTTTACAGTCAGGGAACCTGCGCCCTCGCTGAGCTGACGTGTCAGCTGTGCAGGGAGCACGTACTGGGTAGGCGCCCTGCATTAGCCCCTCTCTTCTATTCCATAGCATCTTTCAGAGGCAGTTAATGACTCATTATGAAAACAAAAGCGTGGCTTAGTTGCACCAAGAAATAAATACTGAGACAAAGAAACGTAATTTTTGTGACATAAGGGTTCGCTTAGAAAAATCTGAGCTCTTGTGCATGTGTTCTCATATAACTTAATCTGATGGGCACTGTAGGGTTCTTTTGGTTGCTTGGGTTTTTTTAAAGGGCTTACTAGACAAATAAGAGTTTTATTCAGCTGTAGTCAGATCAGCTGGGACAGTATGAAGGAAAAAAGCCACTTCACTACAGCCTCATGTACCTGATCAGTCAGTGCTTTGCTGTTTGCCAAGCAGAAGCATTCAGATTCACCCACTTTAAAGAAGTTCGTTCCCTGATCACACGCTGCTGATAGCAAATGCCAGCAACGAAGTTATAATAGTGAAGCTTATTCTAAAAAGTACCCCTAAAAATGTTGTACTGGGTAATGACAGTATTTGCTAACAAACCTTCTCTCTAGCGGAAAAGTAGAAGAAAACGTGATGTTTTCACACCTATTACTTGATGCAGTATAGCAGTTTTATGCCAATGTTAAAGAATAGCGTTTTAAGCATATCTTCATGCAAAGAGGGAGCATTTACTGTTTTTTAAAATATCAGGTCTCCCAGGTAATGAAGTAATACCTAGTAATTTATTTAAACTGAGGCAGAACACAGTGCCTTCAGATATGAACAAACTATTTGTCTTGCTCTCTGCAAATTTATTTTATTGCTGAAATTTGTGGTGGAGCTCTGTAATACATGACTGCAGGAAAATGGAAATCTCTCTTTTTAATGTTTGTTTTGCTCTTGCAGTCATATTGGTTGACATTGTAGGAGCTCAGGTAGTCAGAGGTGATGGCTCGTTTGTTTCTTTGGAAAAACTACAGTCAAAACTGTTCGTAGGAACAAGTACAATTGCACGTTCTTTTCAGAAAGAAAATAATGGGAATATTTCAGATTTTGAACTGATTTCAGTACAGAAAGGCCATCAAATCTGCCTGCACGTGTGTAAATGAAGCACAGTGGTCTTCATTCATCCTTCAGTATGGATTTGAGGGCATTATCTTTGGAGCTATTTGTAGCTGACATTCCTATATTTTCATGTGTGTGTCTTCCTGCTTAGACTTTTCATGAAATAGATTTTTTTTTTTTTTTTAAATTAAGTCTTGTTTAAATAATTTTTTTATCCACTTGTTACTTTTCTTAGACATTCTGGGGAAGACAACAAGATGCTGGTGTGTGATACATGTGACAAAGGCTACCATACTTTCTGTCTACAACCAGTTATGGATGCTGTTCCAACAAATGGTTGGAAATGTAAAGTAAGTTGAAAGGCTTCAGAATAATTCATTGTCATTCATTATAGGGGCCTGAATTTTGTTGCCCACATGATGCTGTTCTAGGTGTATTGCGGGCTGCTCTTGCCATGTAACATAATCTGTAATTTCTGAAGGAATCCCACTGGTGTGGAATTGTGGGTCTCTCCAGCTGCCCTGTGGCAGTGGTTGTACCACCACTGCAGTGGTTGAAGCAGCCTATGGAGGACAGTAAATCGACCACCATAGGGGAGAAGAGAAACGTAGGATCCAGGAGGAGTGGATAACCTTCACTTAACAGCTGCTCCTGTCATCTAATGTAAACTAAAATGTCATCTAAAACCTGTGCAGTACGATGTATGATCCATACTTGAAGGCTCTTTATATTACCTACTTCTTGCTTACTGAAAGAGCAGTTCTGCAGCTCAAGGATTCCTTTATATTTGAGGAGGGCAGGATGAATTTGTTACTTTATCAGCAACTTTGTGAGTAAGTGTTCAGTAATAACAAAAATACAATTTCAGCATAACAAGGGAAGTCCCTGTATAGGAGATGTTTGTCATTTTATAGTTGGTTTGTGGCAGTCATAACACATCTAAGATTAGGAATAAAAAAAATACTTTGGTCTCGTAAGAAATAGTTCTTTCAAGGCAGGGAGTGGTGCAAGGAAACTCTTTTTGCTGTGGCACAGGCTCTTCATGCCCTATTATCAGATCCTGGGTAATTTATTGGTGTTATCAAGGACAGGAAAATGCCAGTTAATGGCAGCTCTATGCATTGTGAAATACCGTAATTAACAACTAAATTCTTGTGATCTCTAGAACTGTAGAGTATGTGCTGAGTGTGGCACACGAACAAGTTGTCAGTGGCACCATAATTGTTTGGTATGTGACAGTTGTTACCAACAGCAAGACAACTTATCTTGTCCTTTCTGTGAAAAACTGTGCCTCCAAGACTTCCAGAAAGATATGTTGCATTGTCACATGTGCAAAAGGTAAGAACCCTAATTTTTTGTTAAATTGTGCTAAAATAACCTAGAGCTTATGGTGAGCTGTTTGACATTGATGCGTTTCTGTAAAGCTGTAGATTGCATTTGATGTAAAATGTTGTGGTGTTCTGTTGTGTAACATCTTGATCCTTCATCCCTAAATACAATGAAAAATAGTAAGCAGTCTTACTTTAATCCATGCAAATAAGTATTAATTGGCAGTTGCCTGAGGTGTATACCTGAGGTGAAATATGTGCTGCTGCTGCTTCCATTGCACCTGTTCTGTGAGTAAGCAGACTAGAGGAGTCGTCATTCTTACTTTTAAAAACTAGTTTTTAATGCTTAAATTACTGCTATGCCAGTAATAATACAAAAAAAAATGGTGCTATTGTGAACCATCTAAGCACGTAGACAGTTTCATATTCAGTTCTATTGTATCTTGCTGTGCAACATCTTGGTGTTGCCATTCACGTTGTGGTGTCCAGTTGGCTTTAGTGACAGTTCAAATCTCCACGTTTAAATTTGTTCACTGCTTGACAAACTGATGTATCATGCTTATTTCTTTAAAATTCTCCATAATAAGGCTTTGGGTGAAATTTTTTATTTCCCCAAAGGAATGGATAAGAGTGCTTTTTACATTTCTTTTTACTAGGATACTTTCTGTTTTTATTGTTAAAATCATAGTCACTCTAAATTAATCTCCCCAGGTGGATTCACATAGAATGTGACAGATCTCCAGGTAGTGAATTGGAGTCTCAGTTGAAAGATTACATCTGCACTCTTTGTAAACAAGGAGAAGGGGATCAGACTCAGTCATGTGATGTAATGGACACTTCTGAACTCATTCCTGAACCTGACAGTATAACAGGTAATCAAAAAGAATATTTTTATTTCCGAAATGCTAACATCAAATACAAATATCTGAAGCTGTCTCACTAAGTCTTTTGTGAACGAGCCATTCATGTTCTACTTTGTGGAGTTCATCCATTCCTTTATTTAGCGGCAGCTTCTCAAGCAATCCGCAGGTGAGCCATCTTCTCAATATTCTGCCTTTCTGGCTTCAGGACCCGGTATTAGAAACATGGGCAAATAAGCATCGTAGTGGTGGCTCTCAGCCTTCCAGCTCCAGCTTCCCAGCCTGTAGCTGTAAACTTTTCTAATTTTTTTTTAATGTGTTGCAATTCATAAATGTGTTCATTGGACAGCCTGTTTTATGAATTTGTGCCTAACTACCAGGCACTAGTCAGCTTCTAGTAGATGTTCCTGGAGATAGCCAGTTTTCCTGTTCCCTTCTTGCTCCTTGTCAGTCTCGTAGTGCCCATTCTCATCACTGTGTCTAGGTAGGACATGGCAGTGGAACCTGGACTATGCTCTTTTAAAGATTACTCAGCAACAGTAAGCAAGCATAGAGAGAACTTGGACCTGTTGATCTGGGTCATCCATAAGACCTGTGTAATGAACTCTTATCAGAAAGCCTGTGTGTATTTCACAGCACATGCTCTGTTGGGCAGCACCTACTCTCATGAAGGCTGAATTTCCTAAGAGAAGTGCAGTTGTGGTTAAATTTGGAAGCAAGGTGAAATCCAACAGGTTAACTGCAGTACCACTGCCATGTGCATTTTGGATGCTTGAACAGCAATGCTTGTGTATTGGCCATTTGTTAAAAGAAATCAATAGCTCAGTTGCATAAGTATCTGTGGTTTCAAAAGCCTGATAATTTTTGACTGGAAAGGGGAAGTGTTGGACTACAATAAAACTCTTAATTTGTTTGTGTTCAAACTGATGTTTTGTGTAAACAAGTCATTCTCTTTGATGTTAGCTTGTACAAGTAAGTGCAGACCTTTCGTGAGCAGTAAGGAAATGATGACACAGATGATCCTGGAGGAAGGGCAGTGACAGTAGGTAAATGTATGTTAATGAGGAGAAGAACTCTATCAGTGATCACACCAAGTTAGAAAAAGTGACGACTTCAACCTTTGAAGATCACTTCCATTCTGAAAGGTTAGTAGAGGCTGTTGAGAACATTTAGGAAGATGTCCAAGAAATTTTCAAAGCTTAGATGGGAAAAATTCCCAATCCTCTACTGAAAACCCTTTTGAATAAGTAACAGGTTTATTTGAAAGGCTAAAGTTTTAAGTAATACTTGTGTTAGGATTTCTAGCTCGTAGAAGCATTGACGATCATACTCTGCTCCCCAAGGAAGAACAAGACTGTTATCTCAACTACTAGGAGTAATCTGGAGCTATTACATCAGTACAGTCATGCAGTGTTTGATACCCAGGAGAGCACTTTTGTACATTAAAATCAGATTTGGAGCCAATCTAAATGATCATTTCCTCAAAGTTAAAATATCACTTTAAAGTTGGCAGAGTCTGAGAGCAGTTTTTACGTGCTAAAAGTAGCATCACCTGATAGTTCCTGAACTTTAATGAGACTTTCCTGAACAGAAAGCTATATTCATTTGACATTTTTTGTGCTGACATCTGTGGAAGATCAGTTCCTTTTGAGTTAAAGCTTACTGTATACTTTGCTTTTCCTGCTCCTACTTTGTCTGGTGCATTTTAATGAATTTCCTGAATTGAAAAGGCTTTTACACAAGGAAAAAAAAAGTATTTCCTATTTCTGTGCTCTATAGTGATACTGTCAGCCAAAGAAGCACACAGTAGCGCCTTTTCCATGCAAATTCCTGTATTTAACAGGAAGAACTCACAGATTAAAGTATCCTAGATCTAAAGTGGCAAAATTCCATTTTCATGTTGTTTAAGAGATAGGTTGAAAATCAGTGTTCCAAGTGCTGAT
>JAVSBS010022949.1:32791-55107 GCA_033124195.1 Coracias cyanogaster | reverse complement strand
AGTTGCGTACTTGTGGGCATAATAGTTCATCAGTCTGTAGGATTTCTTCTCTATTTGCAAAATTCCGGTTGGAAAGTCTGTCAGTGTGACAAATGGGTGTTTCAATTCCGTTTTCGTCACCATTTATTTTTAGTCTTTGGTACTTCTAGGTTGATGACTTCATGCTTTTCCAAACTCAGTGTTAAGAAAACTTCATATTTCACAATTCCTTCCATTTTTTCTTGTTACCTTAGGGTTTAAAACCCTTGGTTCTTAGCAAAAGGTATGAAATGGTATTTTGAAAGGCTTAAAAGTATATAATAAAGGCAACAAACATAATAATTTGAATTTGGAAGGTTTTAGAGTATCTCTGGTGGTTTTTTACCCTCATGTAAAAAAGCATGTATAAAAATCATTTTTCTTAATACTCTGGACTGTCTTAAAAATTAAAAGTATTTTCTCAGTTTATCACGCAAAATGAAGAGGAGTGGGCTTCTTCGGTGGTTTAAACCGAATCAGGTTTTCTGTTGGGAACATTTATTTGTCTGGTACAATAGATCATAGATACTAACCTCTGAATATGTGCTGTGAGTAATGCAAATAAACGGAGTTGAATTACAGTATGTATGTCAGGTGTAACAAAATCCTAGCTGTGATGCTAAATCAATATAATCCCTTCAACAGTTTGCAAACTACCTTTTAAAATAAAAAGGTATTTAGCAGCTTAGCAGTACCAGCTGTGGTATTGGACAAGTTAGTCGTAAGGTTCATGATCTGCCTTGTAAAAGTATGTTGGAAGTCTTTGAGGGATCCTTCTGCTTTCGATTATCTTTGTCTTGCACTTTAAACACCTATTAGGCTGGAACTTTTGTGAAACAAATAGCAATTTTCTGGTAAGAAAAGCACAAGCCTATTTTGTTTTAAGTCCCAGTACGCTGTCTTGCTTTCCATTGATTATTTAGTTTTAGCACGGATCAGCACCTCATGGAAATCAGTGGAAAAATTGTCTTGAGTAAGGGCTGAAAAAAATGAGGACACTGTGGGTACTTGATTAGTGAAAAATAGACACTGTTTTCCTCACCTTCTACCAGTGATCTAAATTCATCTTAAGTACCTGGTAGAGATTTGGGCTTTAGGGAGCTTTTTCAGACTCCTCATCAGTCAATTTTTACTTTTGTTCATCTGATTTTCCCTGTTAGACATGAAGGATGCAAGTCTCGTACCTGTAGATAATGTGTATTTTGAGAAAACAGAGAAAGCTTGTGCGTGATAGATGTTTTCTAAATGCAACTTTATTAGTAGAACCTTGCTTATTTTTCCACTGAGATTAGGAATTCTGTGTTTATTTTGCTGCAGTTAGATTTTTCTAGGTCACTGTGCAGTAAGGTATATATATCATATTTGCGGAAATATGTATATGCCTTAAACAGCGACAAAATCATCTCTGGTGCTTTACGTTTTCTGTGTTAACTTCGTACTTTGGGCCTTTGCTGGGGGACTGAATCCTGTCAAATGACTGTCTGTAGAGTATAAATGAGATTTAGAAATGTCCAGTTACTGGTAATTGGACAAATCCACAATAGGTGAGGCATGTGTTGTAATGTTTTAGCCTTTGAATCGCATGCAGAAATTGGTTTAGGTTTGGTTTGGGTGGGGGTTTTTTTGTTTGGGGTTGGTTTAGCTTTCAGGTTTTTTGAAGGATTGTGTACTTCTCCAAATCAAGAGCTGTGGATAGGAGCAGCCTCTAAATGTATTTGATTGTCAAAGAAAACCTTGTGTTTTTATCTAATTCTGCTCAATTTATGTCATCTTAAAAAGTGCACTTCACACAGTGATTTTTTTGTTAATATTTGTTCTAGTTCTCAGAGAAGAAATGCTACATTTTTCTGGTATTTGTAGCAGCAGTCATGTATGTGACTTTCTTTATAGACAACTCATTACGTATGATTTTAGAAAGGGATTCACACACTGGCAAAGAAAGAAGCCACTTCACAGCTGTAACTGTTCTCTTCCTCCTTGCCTACCCTCAGTGCTCCAGGTGCTGGCGTGTGCCAGGGGCTGGTTTGGCTTCCTGTTGCTTTGGGGCAGCTTTGGAGGCAAGTGAGCAGGTTTTCACTAGGTATAAAAGCAGAGAATTGAGACCTGTTGGTTCTTTGAGTCCTACTTGATCTCCTAGGCCAAGGGAGGTTCTCCTCCCCCTGCGGTGAGGCCGCATCTGGAGTATTGTGTCCAGTTCTGGGCTCCTCAGTTCAGAGGAGACAGGGAACTACTGGAGAGAGTCCAGTGGAGGGCTACAAAGATGATTAAAGGACTGGAGCATTTCTTCTTATGAGGAAAGGCTGAGAGCCCGGGGACTGTTTAGCCTGGAGAAGAGAAGGCTGAGAGGGGCTCTGATCAATGTTTATAATATCTGAAAGGTGGGTGTCAAGAGGATGGGGCCAGGCTCTTCTCAGTAGTCCCCAGCAACAGGACAAGGGGCAATGGACACAAACTGCAACACAGGAAGTTCCACCTGAACATCAGGAAAAACTTTTTTCCTGTGAGGGTGATGGAACCCTGGAACAGGCTGCCCAGAGAGCTTGTGGAGTCTCCTTCTATGGAGACTTTCAAAACCTGCTTGGATGTGATCCTGGGCAACCTGCTTTAGGTAAACCTGCTTTGACAGGGGGGTTTGGACAAGATGATCTCCAGAGGCCCCTTCCACCCCCCTACCATTCCGTGATTCTGTGATGCTTTACAGACACTTCAAAATGGATGTTTTCTCCCAGTTAGACCTTAGGGAGACCATCATACTGGGCAGGTGCTGGCAGTTGAGGAAAGTGCTGCTTTCTGCTACTCCATCTTATTTTCCATGCCAAGTGTGGCCTCACCGCTGAAGGAGGGACATAAACTTAATTTAAAACATTTTACCTTAAACACAGTGTTCCAGTGCTTGTCTGTCTGAAGGTGATTGCATTGATCCAACACAAGTAAGAAGTGGAGAAAACAATTCTGGGGGAAAAAAATACATCCATGAAGTTACAGGTCTAACGTTGGAGTAAACCAAGTCATGTGTAGTTCTTATCTGGGTGTCACTAGAGAGGAATTTTACCTTCTCAAAATCAGGTTAATTTTATGGATCTGAGGTCTGCTTTCTATTTAAAAAATAACACATAATGCTCTTGTGCTGCTTTGTGTCAGGTCCTGGGCTATGTGGTACCTTGCAAGCTCCATCAGATCTTAGCAACAATGTCTTAGAGGGCAGTGAAATGAGAGAGAAAAGTTACACAAATAGGGTTTGGTTGTTTTTATTGAATAAAGAGATTGTGGCTCCTGCACTTGGTGAAGCTGACACTGGCTCCACAGCTGCTTTCTTTCCTTGCACAAAGGAGCTGTCATTGCAGAAGTAGTTGCTTGTCCAGGACTAAACAGGTTCAAAATAAATACTTCATAAAGAGTGATGACTCAGTGGACCCTGAAGACAAGCCTTCCACAGATGGCAATATTCGTCACTTCCTCCTAGAAGATTTAGATCTTTTAATTTATAGTTTACCGTGTTGGAATGTCCTGTTCTTGTTAAAAAAAAATCCGTTGCAAAGGTTTATAGAATTTCATTGGACGAATAGGAAAAAAATTCTCTGCATCTTGAATGTGTTGCTCCTCAATTTTATAAGGCTTACACTTCACTGGAGTCAGGGGAATCCATGTGAAGGAATAGTTTCTGGTTTGGATTTGTCTTCGTTAAATTTAATGTATTGTTCTGGGCAGTAGGATGAATGATCCTTCTCCAAAATCTATTAATACAATTGTTATTAAAATATGTTTGAATAATTATTGTTTCTCCATTGAATATAAAGTTAAGCATAATCTGAGGCGATTTCCGGTATGGGATCCAGTAGTTTGCATTTGTAATGGGCTTTAACGATGTGTGCAACACTACTACATCGATCCTGTTTTGAAAGGACCAAAACTTGATCTCCAAAACCCTGAGGACAATATTCTGCTCAAAAAAGCTTCATGAGGCCCGTTCAGGGCCGAACTCTCAGTGTTGCTGTCATCAACACCCTTCTTCGCCCGAGTATTTTTGCTGGCATCATTACTTTGGTTAGAAGCGACAGGAGAAAATCCATCTTCTAAACAAAAGGGAGGTGTGTAGAAACAATATTTAGGTACAGTTACACCGACAAGAGTTGCTTTGGCTGGAGCAAGGTTATTCCACTTCAGAGAATGTGTTTTTTCTGTGTCAGCGTAAGAACTCCTGTCTGTAAGGTGCACTTCTGCTAATGGTGTTTGTCAGGATAGCATATTATCCATACCTTCAGCTACAGGTAAGCTTTAAATATCTGCTAGAGTTAGCATCTCTCTGACTTCCCATGGGCTATAGTCCATGGGTGGGCTGTCTCTTTTCTGGTCCTGTTAATCCTACTCCATAGTGGAGCCAAATTGGTTTTTACATACATATGAAATGTCGTCGTTTGTAGATCAGAGATGCTAGTAGCTGCTAGTGTGATAAAGTGCTGTTCTCAGAGTTGTGTCTGTACAGTGTCTTCTGCATGGAATATGCAGATTCTCCACCATTGCCTATAAACAGCAAATCTGTGGTTGGGAACAGGACCTATCTTTGATCTTTCTCATATTTCTTGTTCCTGAAATAAGTCTTAAATGATCATGTGGGTTTATTAATGACTAATCTGACATATACCTCGTTTGAACTAAGTGTAGATCTAAACACGGAAAATAGGTGGGTTTTTTCTGTGGAGGTGTACTCTCAAGGGTATTGGATATATTCTGCGTATCTGAATTGAACAAATTGGAAACAATTACTTTTGCCACAGCACAGTGTACTGGAAAGCTTCATGTGAAGCTTGAGGGCATTGCAGCACTTGGGACATTGTAAGACTGGTAGGTAAAGAATTGAGAATGGTCTGTAGAATAATACTGAATATAAAATAATAACTTTCTACTGGCTGTGTTATACCGTAAGTATTACTTCAGAATGTGTTCCATGGAAAAAACTGTGATTAGGGGTATTTAGTCTTTGTCATGAAGGTATCAGTGATCACTATTACACGGCTTGCTATGGATTTCTAGGTGTTTGAGGAGATTTTCTAAAATGACACTGAAAAATGCAAAGCACCGTGATGGGGTCAGATGTATGGTCTTTCTTGGGTACTGTGGTTTTTTGCTGTCTTCATACATGGTGCCACTAAGTATGTTGTTGTAATAGTAGATGTTGGGAAAAAAAGATCAAAAAGAGTCTTTTTCAAGGATTATTTTTTGTAACGGCTTTTATATTTTTTCTGTGAGGGGAACTGTATTTTGAACAGATTAAATTTTGTTCGCCACCCTAAAATTGCATTAAATATTCAGTTGAAGAACCAGCTTTGTGCATTTGTGATTGCCATAGATTTCATCAGGTGTTAAGCAGCTCAACGCAGGCGGTGGTAATTCAGGGCGATCTCCTGACCCTGGCTGACACCGCTTCCCTTTTGTCACAGCTCCCTCACAGCTGGGCTGTTCAGCTCTGAGGGCTCAAGAATATGATGGAGATTTAGAACTTCCTGTTTCTGTCACAATACATAATTATTGCCCTGGTTCTGATGTAAATGAACTGAATAGAACTTTCTCTTCAGTGTTGTATGGTAGTAGGCATTAATTAAAAGCCAAAATATAATTAATGCATCTCTTTGATGTAATTCATTATTCATAGTATTGTGGAAGTGTGTGTTTTTAATTAAGTTTATCTGACCGGGAATTCAAATGTTTCTGATCTATAATAAAACTTGGATTAAATTTCCAGTTTACTTCTTAACAATATGGTTCACGAATCATATACATTCGTCTGGTTTTGCAAGACTAAATACTTCATATTCAGCTTTAATATTCTATTAGCTTTTTAATCTTTTAAATGTACTTAAATCAATAGAGAAGTGTATCTTCTTAAAAAGAAAGTAATTTTATATGTCCCAAGTAAAAGTAGATAGTTTTAATTGTTGATTAATTATCAGCATGTTTAAGATCTTGAACTTTGACCCTTAGCCAGAATGTTGCCACCTTTATACGTTGATGTAAAGATTGTTTCTACAATTTTCTTTGTGTTGCCATATTATGAGAACAGTTTCTTAATGTGCATTATGAATTCTACATCTATAGGGAAATGGTAAGTAAAATTCAGTGAAAGTTGTAACTTTATCTTGCTAAAATGGGACGTTCTTTGATATTAAAAATAAGGCCAGCATAGCAAAGGTAAATCTCCTATTGCCACAGACCTGCTGATGTAGTTGCTAACGGATGTGACAGTGCGTAGTAAAAACAGGAGACGTCGACAGGGAAGTGATTCATAAACTGCAGTGGTCTTGATTTAACGCAATCAGACATCAGTCTTGCTGTTCCTGCCTGGTGGAGGTTGTTGCAGGCTCGAGGACTGGGTATCCGTGGCTATCTGCAGTGTTAAAGCTCTGCTGCGGTCATCTTGAGGTTCCCGTTAGAGTTGCTAGAGAGAACTGGGGCCATGTAGGTGAGCCTAGTCTGCCACCTTCCATCCCCTGTGGTGAGGTGCCCTCATCAAGCACCCGTTCCTTTCTGCTGACCACGCAGGGAGCCCGGGGTGGTTCAGCACAGGTAGAGAGTGAGGTGTTTCAGTGGAGTCACCCCAGCGATGTGTTTGGGTAGGTGTATCAAACCAGTTTCCATGGAAGTTCGCCTGCTTGCTTTCCCCTGTTTCTGACTTCTTGTGGTTGTGCTGATGTAAAGCCATGAATATTGCACCCTCACATCACGGATGTGAGTGGGGACTCTCGTCCATCTCCAGGTTTGCAGGTGCAGAAGGTTTCTGGTCAACACTGTTCCCCCGTTAGAAGCTGTAGATCCTTTTCATCTGCTGAATTGTTTGGTGATGACCATCTCACTGAAGTCAAGCAAAATGCTGGGATAGCAAAATCTTACAATTGAAGTTCTTTAATCAAACATAGTCACTTTAACCCAAGTGCAGGTGAGCAGTTGCTGGCAGTAGCAGTTCAGCTGGACTATTTTGTGGCAAGCCCTCGGCAGAGGGGAGGTGATGATGGGCAGTTGAAAACACACAAGTAGTCGTCTGGGCACTAAGCAGTTTGTAGGCAGTGAGTCTAATTACCACCTTGTATGGGTAGAATTGTAAAGTTTATTATTTTTTAAGTGCTATATTGTCCATGTTCCATTTCCCATGCAGGCATAGCTAAACTCCTAGAAAGCAGATTTATACAGAATACCACTGCATCCACACTGTGGGTTGTACCACTAGGACAACATTGACATTTTAAAAATGCAACTTTTAAGCATAGTTAGACTTTTAGCCACTGACAAACTTTTTATTTTGGATCTGTCTTGCCTGCTTGAAGGTATCTGAGCTGCTACAGGTTACTGCCTACCCAGCTCTGCGAGCAGAAGGCATCATATGAGCTCTTCCTTATACGCTGGAGGGTAAGCGAGATGTTGGCTCATACTCGCCTTCCTCAGCAGATTGAGTTAACCTGGCTGTGCCTTCCATGATCAGGGAGGTCTTGCCCATGATCCTTGTGGCCTGAAAGCAGCTGAGGGGCAGCCCTATTTCAGTCGGTGCAGCTGTTGGCAGAATACTTATTTACAGTCTGAGATGAATTTATGAGTTGTTGATTCCAAAGAAACTGTTTCCCACACATTCTTGATGGAGAATTATTTAATTTCAGAAAAAAATACCCCACATTTTGCAAAGCTATCTCATTTTTCTTAATGTTTAATGTTGTATAGAGCAGTATTCAAAGGTGTAAATGCGTCCGGGCTTGCCCGTGTCAGCAGTTGTGGATGTTTGAATAGTTGGGACTGTTGGTGTGCATGGGGTTATTCCGGATCATCCGTGTGATTCTGCTGCTGAGCGGCACTCTGGAGAAGGCAAACCTCTGCTTTTCATCGGGTTTACTTCTTCTCTTGGTATTCATTATTTCTTACTCGCACAAAGTTAGAATTAGGAAAATGTCTTATCCTTTAACTACTTTAATCTGTAAATTGAGAATGAATTTATTTATGATGTCTGTCTCCTGCAGTCTTTACTTGGGGTTTGAGAAGGTCTGCCACAGATTTTAATGTGTCTGAGGAACTTCAGTGGTTTATTTCTTGTCTATCTTAGCATTTTCTTCTTGTTTTGCTGTGTTTCTTCCAACAGAGTTGTACAATATCTCACCATGATGGGAACTGTATAAATAGAGATAATAATCAGAGTTTTTTAGGTACACCATATGGATGTATATTATTACATGTATATAGTAACATTAAAATTTGATAGCACAGCGTAACATGAAAACACTGGGGTGAAAATAAATTAATAAATGGGGTTTTTTACTGGTTTATTTGTGGCAAACTTGCAGGGAAGAGATACTTTGTTAATGACCATGGCTGTTTTTCTTTCTTTATTCCAATGATTTATTTATATTCCTTTTGTTTCACACACTTCTCAAACTAGTTGTTGCTGCGATTGTCAGTAGTTAGACTCCAGAGTCGACGAAGGCCATCTGTTCCTTCAGAATGTGATTTGACGTGTAAAAGGGGACGTGCTCATCTCAAACTACTGCCTTCCTCATTTGATGCAATAACATCTAGGGATATAATTTGCTGTTGTTATGATTGCTTGCTTGCGGTTTGTATTATGCCTTGTTAATGCTACTCATTTTGTTGTACTTAACCATCACTTGGAGGTTAATATTTGTTTTAGTGTATGTTTCAATGACAACCTAAAACTTTCCCACCTTCCTCTCACTCAGTGAACTAATTGACTGCTTAAGTTAACCTAGAAATGCCTATGCCTGCATGTGCTTTGCTTTTCAGATTTTTTTTGTTGCTTGCTTTTTTTCTTTTTTTTAATCTTTTTTTTTTTATGTTGCCAAGTTTTATACATCTATTTTCTCACCCACCGTATCCTAGGGGGCTTGGAGTACCAATAATACAGTGAGCCCACCTTCCTGGTCCCCAGACATTTCAGAAGGTCGGGACATTTTTAAATCCAGACAGCTTCCTGGCAGTGCCATTTGGAGCATCAAAGTGGTAAATAATTTGAATTTATTTTTGTGTATCCATTGCTATCTTTCTGCTGTAGAAACTAGTGATGAAATCCTGTATCTCACAACTGAATTAATCTTCCATTACTGTTTAAGGCCTTTAAAAATTACTGAAACTCTGGGACTTTCAGATTTAAAAAATGTCAGCTTTCCAGAGCGTACAGTATGATGGCATTGCCCTGCTTTTCAATGGCAAAGAATAGCTTGTATTGCCAATTTTTTGTGTGTGTTAAGTACTTCACTTTTTGTGGTTGTCTCTACGTAGCTGTCAAAATAAATTACCTGAGAAGGAAAATATCCTTAAGACTGGTGGTAAGGTAAGCCAGGCATGGAAAGGAGCAGAGATTGGAAGGGTGGCTTGAATTTGTTGCTGCAGAGAAATCTTGCAGAGTGGATTCAAAGTGACATCACTTTTAGCTTATGGGGGAATAAATTACAACTTTCCTACCTGATTAGATGGACCAAAACTTGTACCCACAGTGACATTTACCATTAAAAACACCTGAAGAAATTCCATCTAAGTGGAATTATTGTTTTTGAATAAAGGCAAAAAAGCTGGTTGATGAAACTCTGACAAATAACTGTAGCTTCCCAATGATTTATTTTCATCTCACTTTAACTCTCATGCTAATTTTATTTTAATTTGACGTTAGCTTAGCTGTTGCTGCTTCAAGCATTAATTTTCGGCTTAATATTCAGCATTAACGTTGAGACAAGTATGTGCTTATTCATGTTACTAGTTGTGTGAAAATAACAATACTGATACCTGGTCTGAAACAGGCAACCTAAGAAACATGCCGCAAGAGTTTACATCTTAAAAGACTGATGCTTGTATGTCCTGTGTGTGCATATTTATTAACACTATATATATGTAAGAGCAACATTTGTTCTTTCACCTTAGTTCATATAAATACTTCAGCTATCTGTGGCATCCTTCCTTTCACTTCCTAAAATAGCACTGCGGTACATTACCTCATTGGCCAAGAGTAAGTCAATTTAATGTCTCTATCCATGAACAGATGGATGTTAATAAAATTTTAACACTGGGATGCTTGGATTAATTATGACCATGAACTTCTATATCTTCTTTAAAACAGGAGTTGGCATATTTGAAAAGTATGTTGGTAACGTTAAGCCCATAGTGCTGCTTTCCATCCAGGGAACTCCTGTCTCCGGCAGTAAAGACCATTCGTGTCTGTTGGCAACTCCATCCCCAAGGAGCTTTGCGGTTCCGTTAACATTGTTTTATTAAGTAAATGTTTTGCCTTGGTGTTAAAAGTAGTTTCCAGCAAACGTTTGGATACAGGCACCGTATCTAGATACTCTGTGGATGGAGTCAGGCTGTATTAGGAGCCAAGATTATTCACAAATTTGAAATGCAGTAAATAATCTCATTGCTGATTTCATAGTAGGCAACATGCTTATTTGAGTATATACCATAACTGCCATCAGTTACACAGATCAGAGGCTCTGAAACACATAAAGATGGTCTGATTTACCAGCCAGAACTTGGGGACATGGTGAATATGTTCTTTTTCTCTCTGGGAGTGATTAGAGAGGATTAGGGGATCCTCTTTGTGTTTAGTTCATTTTGAAATAATAATTAAAAAAAAAAAGAAACTAAGTCACAGTATTAATATCAGGTAATTATTTGTAAAACCATACTTGCTTTTCCACAGTTAATTTTAGTTGAACACACTGTGAATTCTCCAGAGCACACAGCACTGCAACTGTGCATTTGCATCTAAAATCAGGAAGGAAGAAAAAGAAGCTGTCTAAAAATAAGTGAATATTTTGTAAAAAACCATCATGTTACGGGGAGTGTTGATCTGAATGTAATTGATATAATTAATCTGAAAAGCTCTCTCTCTATCTGCTGAATTAAGAGAGTTTCGTGGAGCCAGCTCCTGCTTCGCTTTGGGAGCAGGACTGTGTCCTAATAAATTCCAGTTTTTGCTTGATTATTCATAGCGTCAAAGCATCTGTGATTGCAAGTGATCAAGTGTCCAGACCCTGTTCAGAAGTCCCGTAACTCTCTGAGCTGTCTGTTTAAAAATAAAAGAAAAATGAAGCATAAAGTAAAGGATATTCATTTTGGATACTTTGCAACTGTGGGAGGGAAAAAAAAAATCTGCATTTCTAGTTATTCCTGAGCAGAAAATAAATATTTCTGGTTTTGGCTGCTTTCTCCCTGGTGTTAAAGGTGATCATGTTATGTCATGTAAGTAGGTAAAGCTATTTCAGAATGATTTATGCAGTGACTGTGGCCTGGTGTGCTCATATTCATTTGAAATCATAGGGTGGCTTTTTTTACTGGTGTTTTTCCTTAGATGCGTTGAACAACTTTGAATCCCATATAACAAAAGAACTTTGGGTTGCACTTAAATTGTTCTCTTCTATTAAATAGGGCCGTGGATCAGGATTCCCAGGGAAGCGGAGACCACGTGGTGCAGGTCTTTCAGGAAGAGGTGGCAGAGGTAGATCAAAACTGAAAAATGGAGTTGGGACTGTAGTCATCCCAGGGGTAAGAACATTTATTTTTAAGTTATATTGTAGTCTGATAATGTATCCTAATTCTATTCAGCTATAATTCTTGTGTTGAAATACTGTATAAAACCAAAGAGCACTAAAAAAGCAGAGGTGTATGATAAATGTTTGTGATGATGAACTGAAGCACTGTAGCTTAATGGATCTGAAGCAATTTTATGCTGCTCTTACCACTTAAAGACACAAGTATTGGGAGTCTTAGAGTACTCCTTCCATTTCCTTGGGTGGAAAACATGCTGGGTAAAGGTGGCACTCGCTGGAACAGCAGAAAAGGGGAGAGCAAGGCTTGTGCATAAGAAGGTCACAGCAGCTGTAGCAGATCAGGCCAGAGGTTCTTCTACACAGGGGACCAAAACTGAGAGCTAGTGGAAGAGTCCAGAAACAGAAGAGGCCTAGAGAAGGAGCCACTTCCAACAGTCTGTGGCTTGGGCACTTGCTGAACAGGAGGTGATATCTTGGGCTTGGGCAGCCTGTGTTGGAGCTTTCTTTCAGGAATTTTTCTATTCGTTTCTAAAACTTTTGGAGACATACTAACCTTTTTTAGTTCCACAGCTCATCAGCCTGTCATTTTTAAGTGCTGCCTGCTGGTTTCATTGACTGCTTCTTGGTGCTCTTGCAGAAGCAGCAGTGGAGAGTTGTTTGCTATTCACCTTCTGCAGCCATGCCACTCAGTTTCTATAGATCTTCATCATTTCTCCTCCTTTTCCTTCTACTCTCTCCTTCCCAAGCTGGAGAATTCCAGTATTTTGAGTTTTTCCTTGTGTGGAAGATACTTTTGATCATCCCTGTCAGTCGTTTTGTTGTGTTCATTTTTCTTACTTTTTTGGACTTTCGTCTGCTTTTTCATAGCCCGGCACTCAGCTTTATGACGTTCTTGTGCAGTTCTTCACAGTTGTGTTGTGTTTTTGATTGCTCCAAATATCCTAATACTGCTGGCAAGCTTTGTCACCTTGCTCCTCACTTGATTTTTCAGATTGCACGAGTGTGTTGAACACCGTGACCTGTTAGCAGACGTTCCTGTCAGATTTCCACTAGTGCTGTTCTCCCACATAGAAAACTGATCATGTATTCTATTATTTATTTCATGTCTTAGGTCAGTATAGGGAGCTTTCCTCTAATTCTGTCAGTTTACCTTTTTTAAGAAGCATTGGTAAAGGACTTTGCCCAAAGGATTTGGTACCAATGTAAGTTAGGTCAGTCAGATTTCCCTGTCCCCAGGCTTGCTGACTCCTTCAGAGAGCTCTGGTAGATCCTGATTTATCATAATTAAAGCTTCCTTGACTCTTTAACAAAATATAACATATATCAGTGTTCTCTGTTGTGATCAAATGTCAGATATTCTGTGGGACAGTACATGGCTTCCCACCAGAAACCTTAGAGAATACGGTAGTTATGTTGGCCATCTCCTATTCCTACAGCACTGAAGTGATTCTCAGCAAGCTGCTGCTCCCTGCAATTGATAGTTAAGCTATTTCATTTTCATCCTTTTAAAACTCTTAATTCTTACACAGTCCTGGTCTGCTCCTTGTCAGAAGAGGTATTTTGTTACGAATAACTGTTGGAAATCTGGACTGAAAAAATTCATAGGTTTTTTCCTGCTGTTGACTTGGCTTATTTGAACACTCCTTTTAAAGTTTGATTATTGATCAGCCCTGCAGATTGAGAGGCATCCTGTTCCTCATCTGCAGAGAAGGACTTACTGATTTTGATGTCTTTATGAAGTAATTCTTCAGCCTCTCTTCAGACCTACTTTTTTTTCTGATTTTACATACAATCTGTTGGAGTTTGTAGAGTATTGTTCCACTTCTTCCTGCCTATATAATAATTTTCTGGAATACCCTGGTAATAGCGATCTGGGAAAGGAGCAAACATCTCTATCGTTGTTCCCTTTTGAAGCTTTGAATGGTCAAGATTCATGAACAAATGCATGATTTTAAACATACAGGATGAATTCCACTCAGGTTAGTCATAGGTACCTTATTGAATTGGAGACATTCACATAATTATTTAGTCCTCAGTACAGGAAAGATGTGGACCTGTTGGAGCAGGTCCAGAGGAGGGCCACAAAAGTGATCAGAGGGCTGGAACACCTCTGCTATGAAGAAAAAGCTGAGAAAGTTGGGGTTGTTCAGCTTGGAGAAGGGAAGGCTCCAGGGAGACCTCATTGTGACCTTTCAATACTTAGAGGGGGTTTATAAGAAAGATGGAGAGGCTTTTTAATAGGACCTGTAGTGATAGGACAAGGGGTAATAGTTCTAAACCAAAAGAGGATGAATTTAGATGAGATATAAGGAAATGTTTACACTGAGGGTGGTGAAACACTGGAACAGGTTGCCCAGAGAGATGATAGCTGCCCCATCCCTGGAAACACTCATGGCTCAGAGCCCTGTCCAGCTGACAACCTGCTCTTCTTAAAGATGTCCCTACTCACTGCACGGCATTGGACTAGATGACATTAAAAGTTTCTTCCAACCCAGTCTATTGTATAGTTCCATGTTAAAAGCACAGATTTATACTTCAAGAGAAGCTAAGATTTATAGAACAAATTTTGAAGTTTTGTAACTGAACACAGAATATTGAGGTAGGTATGTTGCTATAAATAAAAAAAGGACATCACTCTCCGCAGTTTCCTGTAGAAATTTGATCCTGTGACTCGTCAAGTAAATGGCACCTTCAGAGATCTAGAGCTGCGATCTGGCTGTATTGTGATAAGAGTAGATGAAGGCAGCAATACCAAGAGACCAGCCTTTTGCCAGATAAATGTTTGAAATGGGAATATCTTCAGCCCTTTTGCACAAACCGATTCTTACTCGACATGGGATCGTGGCTAGTGGACAGCCAAAGAAATATGGAAATATCTCAGTGTGTTCTGGGAATGGAGAAGAAGGTGGCTACAGGTTAACTCCAACTGTGTCATGGCTGGCATTAAGCAAGCATCAAAACTGCAGCAACACAGTCCTTCACATTCTGCTCTTTTCTATGTGCAAGCAATTCCAAGAACTTAGCAAACCTGTGGAAATACATGTGAGGCAAAAGCTCTCCCTGAACCTGTCAAGAGGTGCTTTGGGTGTTTTTTGGTTAATTAGTTAGTTACAGCTGCAGTGCTTTCAACCATACAGTAATTAAAACGCATTAACAATAAATCCCCTTTTTAGCTGTTTCTCAATAAATGCTGATTTTCAGCAACAGTGTATCAGGATTCCTGTAGCTGTTGTAACGATATTTACATTTGTCTCCAGAGTGATGTTTGCATTTGTAAAATATTTAAATTACTATTTAAACAAAACTCTGTGTGTAAGACTTAAACTACATTTAAAATAATCCACGTTTATGAAATCAGAACAGCTGGTAAAACTAAGTTACATTTCTCTATCACACATTTTCTTTCGCATAGGACTGTGTGCTCTTCCAAACTTCCGTGGCCGCTACTGGTTCAGGGAGTAAATAATTAGGTCTGTTTAAAGTAATGGAGAGCAAATTCTGCATAGCGAGGCTTGCATGAAAGTCAGAACACAGTTGAAGTCTTTTTTTCTTGTTTTTCTTCCTGAGAAGAACATGTACATGTATACACTGAATTAATAAAGGGCAGGTCAGAGTAACAGTCTCTTGATCAAAAGGAGAATGATTGTCTAGAGTAAGAGCTGATGGATTGAGATCAAAACAGCCGTTTCAAGTTCAATGCAAGTTTTTATGGGCAACATAGATAAGCCTCAGAAAGAAACTGCTTACGGAGAGTATCTTAACTCTTGTAACTTTGGAACTCTTGCTCGTTCCTCTAATATACTTTGAACATTAACTAGACAGTATGGGACAAATGACATTTCTACAATTGCTCTTCAAATTAATACTCAAAAGTATGTTGCTGCAGTTAACTTTTCAATGAAAACCTCACTATTTATATGTAAGGAACAGAGCAGACCGGTCACAGCATGACAGTTTCTCATTTTTTTTCTTAGACTACCTCCTTCCATTTACATTTTAAAGTGCAATGGGGTGAACAAAGGAGAGGAGGAGAATGTGGATGTAAAAATGAACTAGTGATCATACTTGTACTGGTGTGAAAATGTGAATTAATGTAGTAATTTCTGGTAAAGGTAGCTTTTTATGAAAGTTCATACGATATTAATAAATACTTGCAAATCTTGTATTCTCTGATCCTGTTAAAAATTAACATATTTAGAGAATAAGCTTCATTTATTAGAAAATGTGATGTGCTTGGCTATTCATGTTTTGTGTCTTTTAATAGGTCACAACAATGGATATTTCGTCTAACAAAGATGAGGAAGAAAACTCGATGCATAATACAGTTGTCCTCTTCTCTAGCAGTGACAAGTTCACTCTCCATCAGGTTAGGATAATAGCTACTGTATTTTCATTTTGTTTCTCTGCTTTATAATTAGAAAAAAAGTAAATGAATGTCCTTGCTAGGAGTGAAATTATACAGCAAGCTAGTTGGATTTTACAGTTATGTGTTTCCAGAATTTAATGTCTGGCATGTGTTGAGAATCTGCTCTTCTCTGTCATTTCAGGATATGTGTGTAGTGTGTGGGAGTTTTGGCCAAGGTGCTGAGGGCAGGTTACTCGCCTGTTCTCAATGTGGTCAGTGTTACCATCCATACTGTGTCAGTATTAAGGTGAGTGCTTTTATTACGTAAAAAAATTACTCGATTACACTGTTTTCATATTGTACTTTAATAGCACTATGCTGCCTTCGGTTTTGTGGTAATTAGGGGAGTCATTAGCTTGTTAGATATTCATCAGCTAATGTGACCATTATTTGTATGCGACTTGTGAAAGACTTTAATTAAATGTCATTTTATAGTATGCATTGCCGCGAGAGAAATTAACCTTTTTGTAATTTTGCAACCATAAATAGCATTGATTATCCAGCAGTTGGTTAAAATAACAGTTGGAGATATAAGCTTAAAGCCTAAATACAAGCAGAATCGAAAACAAAGAAAAAAATTACACTGCATCTTCATTTACTAGGGGCATAAGGTTTAGTTGATTCAATTTGTCTGTTGGCTGTCAGAATTGACAGCAGTTGGAGTAGTTAATTAATACATTTTACATTCATTAGTCTAGGAGAGAATGTGTGAAAATTAAACTTAAATGGTATGAGATGACTTAGCAAGCACATAATAAGCTATTTACTGCAATGTATACACTATCTACTCTTTATTGTTTATTATATAAATACATCTATGTTAAAGTGGAATTTTTTTTTTAAACACATCACAAAAGTTTATTTTCAATGTACTTTACAGAATTCCATATGCATATGCCAAATTGCCCTCTACAACTACCTAAAAGGAGGTTGTAGCGAGGCTGGTGTTGGTCTCTTCTCTCAAATTAGTGCTGATAGGACGAGGGGAAATGGCCTCAAGTTGCGTCAGGGGAGGTTTAGATTGGATATGAGGAAGAAATTCTTCACTGAGAGGGTGGTTAGGCACTGGAACAGGCTGTGCAGGGAGGTGGTGGAGTCACCATCCCTGGAGGGGTTTAAAAAGCAAGTAGATGTAGCACTTGAGGCGATGATCTAGTGGGTGGAGAGATGTTAGGATGAAGGTTGGCCTTGATGATCCTGGTGGTCCTGTCCAACCATAATGATTCTATGATTCTCCGATTCTATTCTATGATTTTTGGAAACCAGTGTGTCTGACTGACATATCTGTTTAATTAACATTATTTCCATGTAACGAGTGTCTAGCAGTTATAGTCAGTAGCTTTCTTGAAAGCTGAGAGGACCCGGGAAAATAGGATATTACCATCAGATTAAAATACCATCATTTTGTTATGGATCCTCCTCAAATCTATCCCAAAACAACCCTCTCAAGCAGGATCAAGTCTCCTGGTACTGGCTGCTGTTTTCAAGGAAAAAAAGGCATAAACTCATCCCGCTTTGTCTGAGGCTTTGCAGATCGAAGGAAATATTTAACTATTATCCTAAACTGAAAGTACTTCCAGGTGGGAAAACACAAATCTCTGGAAATACCATTAAATAAACGGGCAGATTTATTATCCCTTAGCTCGAGCCTTCCTTGAGCTTGAGCTCTAATTTTGGGATAATAAGTTTCAGTATGAGGGCTGCAGCCAGCGGGAAAAGTTTCACGCTCCTTGCTGTATAAAATTTGGGAAAAATATCCCTCATATTCTGGGGCAGAACGAAAGGAAAGGAAAGATATTGTAGTGGCACTACCAAAGCCTCCTGCAGGTATTTTTTCCCTAAAAAAACCCAGAGAACTGTAGGATGTGTCACTCTTACCTATTAGCAGCTAAAAAGATTCCTCCGTGTCTTCACATGCTACTCCACCCTGTCACTACTCCACGCCATCTTCAGGCTTTTCCTTTGATTTTGTTGATCTAGAAACAATAAAAGCTATTTGAACTCAAGATGGGCACGTGGAAAAACTTCAGAATTATCAGATTATTTTTTTTTTTCCAGATGTTTCATATTAACCATTTCACATTAACCATAAAGGAGAGGGCCAGGGTGTTACCTCCTTTTTTAGGTTTATTGAAGTGATCCTGAGGAAAATCCTTATGACCGTTTCTAATTGCGTTAAAAAAAGGAGGAAAAATAAACCAAGAGGAATTGATTGCCAGCAGCCTGCCTTTCATGGTGAACTGTACTGACAAAATGCGATGTCTGTCTATAGGCGATAAATAAAAAGCATGTGATTTCAAACTCCAGGAGATGAGAATGTAAATTCTGTAGCAGGTCTGTTGTCGCCGCCTGGTTAGAGAGAAAAAAATCATTTGGGTTTTTTTTTTGCTTGGTTTTTTTAATTATTATTATTTATTTTTATTTATTTTCCCTTTTTTCACAATTTTGCTGTGAAACGCTCTGTGCAAACAACCTTCAAAACCCGACGTACCGAGCTTTTCAATTAAATTCCCATCAAATAGAAAAATCAGCATGGTTCATCTGGCATTTCTAAAGTTGCTCAAATCCTGCCTGAAAAAGGACGCACCAGCAGTGATTTTTTTCCCCCACCCCGTTGTTTTGTTCATGATTTAAAAAACCTGATATTTTAGGGTCTCACCCCGGAAACCTGAAACACTCTTAGAAGCTTGTTGTCCTCCCCTTCACGCCTTGAACCCGATCTCTTAGAAACCTCTCGGTTATGACTTTGTGCGCGTGTGTTTCTGCGGGGTTGGGGTTTTTTTGCCAGCGCAACACCAAAAAAAAGCAATTTCTTCCTTGGGCAGCGGCTCTGAGGACCTGTGAGATGCCCTCGAGCATGTAGATCCATGGTATGCTCCAAAGGACACCCTCCAGCCGCGCCCGAGGCATCGCTGGCAACCCTGGAGCAGGCAGAGCTCTTTTCGAGGGTGAACCTCCAAGGATGCACCCAAGACACTCAAGGAGATTCGCAATTTCAGACGAGGAGGCAGGATCAGCCCCCTGAAGAACGGTAGATGTGTTTTGCTGCCCGTCTTTCGAAGCGGGGGCAAAAGCGGCGGCGAATGTGAGCGCAGCTGCCGCGTCAGCATCATCTTAATTAAATAGATAATGGCTTTAGTTCGCTATAGGGATAACATCGGCCGTGTTCTTTCTTTAAATGAAGGGCTGCGATGCAAATGGAGTGCATTTAAGTGTGGAGAGCAAAGGGTGGTGGTATAGTAGGAGGAAACATCCGAAGGAAACGCGGAGAGAAGAGTGTGAGTCTCGGTGATGTTCCTGCTTATGGCAAACTTGGATGAAATGCGCGGCCGCCCAGCATCTTAACCCCTCCTGTGCTCACAAATCTCATCCCCAGCTTCTCGGGAGCCCGCAGACTGTTAGCACAGCCACCGGGGTGTTTGGGCAGCGTTATTAAAGCAGCATTAGTATGCAGCAAGGTGCTCCTCGCCCCGCTAAATCGCTTTGTAAAGTGGGCCCACGAGCGCTCCCTCTCTTTGCGATGGCGGCGTCGCTCCTCGCGCTTCTGATGCAAGACTAATAAGGCTTAAAAGTGGAGAGCTAGATTAGGTTGATGGGAAGTGAAGGCAGGGGTAGAGACTGAACTGGGCTGGTGGAAACGAGTGGACTGGTGGGGAAGGCAGAGAGAGGGTGAACCGAGGTGGGGAGAAGCCCCAGGGAGTGGGGGCCTATGTGAATAGGGCAGAAGCGACCTGAGCAGGAAGGGAAATGAAGCTTTTTCGGAGTCTGGCATGATAAAGATGGCCGAAGTGTCGCCATCAAAGAGGAAAAAAGGGGAAAAAAACCCAATATTTGCAAAACAAGATGATGCGGTGAAATGATGCATGTGGAAACGAAGGGAGTGAGGAGTAAGGAGGACTTGATACAATAGAGAGATAAATGGCTGGAAAATTAGAATGTTTCTATTAGAAGGAAAGAAAATTCAAGTGAGCTCTTTTTTTTTTTTTCCTTTCTGGAGACTTTTAGTTCAAGAATGCTCCTAACCAAACAGAACGCCGTATTCCTGGTCCTGTACGGTATTTTTTAACACTTGCCAAATGGTGCCTGCTAGCTTGTAACAGATGTAAAAGATTATTGCCCAAATCTGCAAGAATTGTCACTTTGCACTTGCAAAGTGAAGACGTCTTGACTGGAAATACAGGAAGAATGAATTATGCATGGAAAGTGCTGCATGCCTATTTTTAATGGTGCATGGGCATGGTTTGAAATATTATTTGTTTCCTTGGCTTGCGTTGAAGAAGGGGTGTGACCAAGGAGAGAATAAGGTGAACAGGAAAATCTGCCCTAAAAACAAGGGGTTTTTATAGAGACACCAGTCCAGCACCGCAGAGCAATACTGCTCTGTGAGGAACTAAAACCAGCGCCTATGAAACCTTAGCAACTTCACGGTAGCTTTGTCACCATCACTAATAAAACGGCACGACGGCTGCAGGGCAAGGCAATAATTTAGACGTCCTAAATTCAGGCTAGTTAAACGGTCGCTTTATTAATTAGCGATACAGCAGCAAAGCAGAAGGGATCCTCATCAGAGCTGCATTCTCCCTTGCAGCCTGGAAGAGGAACGCACGTTTCTTCCTGTTGTTTTGAACGTCAGTTTGGAACATCGAGTGGAAGAAGCCAAGGACTTTCCCACCGTGCTGGCTGGTCGCGGGTGATAGATGGCCCGTGCTCCCCCATCAAAGACCTCGCGCATCCCTTGGTTGTATCCTGTTGCAAAGGATGGGGAGAGTGAGCAGCTTGAACGTCAGGAAGTTTATATTGGAGGGGAGGTTGATGAGATGAAGACATACCTGCTAGAGCCATTCGGTTCCTTAGAGGAGTCTGAACGAAGGGTTTCCAAACAGAGAACGTGTTCAAGTTGTAGCTGCAGTACATCGTAATACAGGAATGGTTAGGGAGGCAAAGTCACAATTAGTATTTAATTATTAATTGAATTTTGATTCCCTCAGTTGAGTCCAACAGATTTCTTTTCAACAATTCTATTACAGCTTGTAGACTGTGTAGGGCAGGGCAGAAGATGTCTGTTTCTTAAAAAACATCAAGATTATCAAGGTTTATGTGCTTGCTTTTGTTTCACGTGAAAACAAACTTAAAAATACTTTGATTTCTGTGTGTGTGAAAGAGCAGAGATATCCTGGGAGAGGGAGGATTTGCGCATGATCGCCGTGAGATTGCTCCCCAACACTAATTCCTTGGTGATCCTGGTGAGGTGGCATCTCCTGCCACATTGCACTGATAACTGCCTTATCACCTGCTGGGAGGTGATCCCTACGTTCAGAAGTTTTTGTGGCAAACAACAAATCTTAGAATCATAGAATGATTTCGGTTGGAAAGGACCTCAGAGATCGTTTCATTCCAACCCCCCTGCCATGGGTAGGGACACCTCCCACTAGACCAGGATGTTCACAGCCCCATCCAATGTCAGTTCTGATCTAAAGAATATAGATGCTTTAGTGGAGAGCTGCAGAAGAGAAGAAAGTTGATTGAGGCAGCACCAAGAGCAGGAAGCAAAGCTTGGTTAGGGATTTCTTCCCAGCTTCTACTGATGAATGGGACCTTGATGGGTGTTTCCCTTGGTTAATTCTTCCATGGCTGAGGAGACCACAGTGATTTCTCAGCATCCTCTGGTTTTCCTTCCTTTTTTATCAGTTTAACCATTGAGATTATCCTGCTTGACACTGATCTTTGTATGTGGTGGTCTTGTACTGGTACTTTGCTGTTTAATAACTTATAACTAATCCCAGCTGCAGAGTGGAGATGGGTCTAGTTGAGACCATTTGTGGTTAGAGATGTAACTAGGCCGTCAAGCAGAGAGCCCACATGCTGTGAGGGCTGTGGAGCTGGCATTGCGCTCAGGATGTGTTTGTCTTCTACTCTGTAAGAAATAAGTCATTATACAGTAATACTCCCTCCTGGCACTGCCTTGTCCTTTCAGAAGGGATGGGAAATGTGTTCAGCCTCCAGTAGGTTGGTTTGGCGTGTGCCTACCACCGGCATGACTTTGGCAGCTGTAAGACGCAGATGCCCAGCTCTGACTAGTTTATCCATACATCTAGGAGTCAGTTCTTATGTGACCTGGCTTGGCCAGCTCGCTTCTTGAAGGACGTACTGTAAAGAGTTATAGTTAGGATGTTACTTTCTTCTCAGACTTTTAAATCTGGTTTATTCTTTGCAGTCTTGAAATTATGAGTAGAAAATCATAGAATCATAGAATGTATTGGTTTGGAAGGGGCCTCTAAAGGTCATCTAGTCCAACTCCCCTACAATAAGCAGGGACATCTCTAACTAGGTCAGGTTGCTCAGAGCCCCATCAAGCCTGA
>JAVSBS010022949.1:13658-32691 GCA_033124195.1 Coracias cyanogaster | reverse complement strand
TGGTTAGAGAGATGCTGGGACAGAGGTTGGACTTGATGACCCTGGAGGTCCTTTCCAACCATAATGATTCTGTGATTTTGTGATCTCATACAACTACAATTTGACTTAGTGTTTATATCCTACTGTTACACTATATATTAATTACAATAAATTAGTAGTTTGCTTCACGTGACTAAAAGCCTAGCACTGGTTACCACAATTAATTTAGGAAAGATTCAGGATTTGTAGTGGTCTGAATTCTGCCTTTACTGTGTAACTGAAAAAAAGCAGCCGTGTGTCCTCCTTCATCCCTACAGGACCAACTACTCCCACAAGGAGTAAACTGTTCTACGTGTAGATCCAGTGCAGTATATATTGTCTGGTATGCTAGTTTATCTGAAGAAATTTCTATTCTGGAACAGTATCAGATGTCAGTAATCACAGTTTCTTTCTGTAGAATCCATTCCCAGCTACCTGTGACAGCAGAGCATCCTGTGCCCCACTGACCTTAATTTATACAACGATCGCATTTCATGGAGCAGCTTTCAAATAATTTTCACCTTGCCATTTGCAGATTACTAAAGTGGTGCTCAGCAAAGGCTGGAGGTGCCTGGAGTGCACGGTGTGTGAAGCCTGTGGGAAAGCGACAGACCCGGGAAGACTCCTTCTCTGTGATGACTGCGACATCAGCTACCACACGTACTGCTTAGACCCACCCCTGCAGACTGTTCCCAAGGGAGGCTGGAAGTGCAAATGGTCTGTTTGGTTCTGGGGTCTTTTTTCACTTTGTATTTGCAATGTCAATTGAACTGTAATAATATTTTCATTGTATCTAAGTCAAGCGTATTAAAGCAAACAAAATACCTTTAAATTGTTTGATTCAATTGTCAGTTTAATAAGGAAACTGTTATCTCCTCTTAATGATGTTTCTTTGTGCCTAAAACCACTTAAGTAGAGGTGGGAAAAATTCTTCTTTTTGAAACTCTTAGCAAAAAAAAAAAAATCCAATTTACATTCATTGGAATGTTCATTCCAACATTCAGTTGGAAAAATGACTGATTGCTTCACCAAATTGTTCTCGAAATAAAAGCCTCTGAAAACCATTCATTTTCCTTGGGTGAAACACGAACAGAGTAGAGTTTACTTGCTTAAGTCTCTACGTGTCCAAGGGAATGGCAACTGGAAGCAGGAACTCCTTTGACTTTAGACTGGACATTAGTAAAAAATTCTTCATGGAAAGAGTAGTCAGATAGTGGCATAGGCTGCCCAGGGAGGTGGTTGAGTCACCATCCCTGGATGTGTTTAAGGGTCGTTCAGATGTGGTGTTGGGGGATATGGTTTAGGGGAGAACTTGTAGAGTCGGGTTGATGGTTGGACTCGATGATCCCAAGGGTCTTTTCCAACCTGAATGATCCTATGATTCTATGACCTACAAACACCCATCACCTGTTTTTGCACATTGAAGGGAATTCTAACTTAGGAACTTTCTTTAAAAAGTATAAAAATGTTGGTAATGTTGAAAATATAAATAATACTAGTTTGACTTGAAGTTATTTCCACCCCTCTCATCATGTTAGTGATGTAAAACTTAATTAACTCACTCAGTTCTAAGTAGGAGGGTTTTAGAGCCACAAAATAATCTTCCTGTGAGCTGAAAGTAATAGATGGTTTTGTCTGTTCTGCAGGTGTGTTTGGTGCAGACACTGTGGAGCAACTTCTCCAGGTTTAAGATGTGAATGGCAAAATAATTACACACAATGTGCTCCCTGCGCAAGTTTGTCTACCTGCCCGATCTGCTATCGCACTTACAGGGATGAAGACCTTATAATTCAGTGTAGACAATGTGATCGGTAAGGATTTATAATATTTTACAGGTTTTTCCTGTTTAAGGCTTATTTTAATTTTTTCCCCTAATATAAAAGTGTAAAGGGAATGGTCTTGTGGTAAAGAGCACTGGATTGAGTCTCAGAAGTCTCTTAGTAGTTCATCCTGAGTTGTACCACAGACTTTATATGACTCTGGGCAAATGAAGTAATCACTCTGTGCCTCATTTTCCCCCTCTGTAAAAAAAAAAAAAACAAAACCAGCTAATTTGCTTCACAAGACTGTTGTTGTGAGGCTAAATCTAGATTATATTATGTTAAGGAAGTAGTTAAAATGATTGCGATATAGGAAGAAAATTACAATACTAAGACATATTTGCTTCTGGGATGTTGTTTTATAGAGAGTTCCTTCCTGCGAAGTGAAGTAGGTAATTACTACTGTATGTACAGTATTTAACACACACCACGGTAGGAGAATACTGTATGTGGAGAACCTGATTCATCATTTCTCCCTAAAATAATTTAAACCAAACAAGTATTTCACATTTACTTGGACCATATACTGCTATTTGGGTCTCCTAAAACACCACATATTTCCTTTAAATTGTATTTTTTCCCCCACTTAATTTCTAGATGGATGCATGCAATCTGTCAGAACTTAAACACAGAGGAGGAAGTGGAAAACATAGCTGATATGGGTTTTGACTGTACCATTTGTAGGCCATACATACCACCAACAAACGGTAAGAAGACAATTGAAACCAATGGCAGGATTGCACACTGCAATAAATAGGTTTGGGAATGTGTTACGGTTCTTTTCTCTGGTGGAAGTTTTTGGCGCATGGTAGAAGTAAGATTTTTCATGTTTATTTTAAGGGCCCTCCTGGAAGCGTCCTCAGCTCTTTCGTGTCCTCTAGTGATTGGCTGCAAGGCCAAAGACAACCTAGCAGGGAGGATTCTGGATAGATTAATTGAAGATAATTTGGGTAAATAACTAAAAGCATTTGGTATTGAAAGGGTAAAAGACATCTCACTTTGTCATGTGGATGGAAAAAAGCCCAGTTCTGTGAAGTTATTAACTGCAGAAAAATCTGAAAATCAATTCTAAGCACAAAAACTTTCTGTATTTCAGTACTTCGAGACTATCTGAAGCAGCAGTAGCTGTAACAACAGTTCATTTAAGCATTTTTCCCCTCCTCCCTCATATTTTATTAATGCCGGTCCCTCAGCTCTCCCAGTATTAAGACCAGCGCTTCCCTCCCTAGCTGCCATCTTTAAAATAATTCACCATAATTTCCTCTCAGGAATCACCACGTTCTTTAGTTAAGATATCTAGTACTTTCTGATGAACTTTGCTGTTCTCCGTGCATGTTATCAGTGAATATTTATATATACCAACTTCCTCTTAAGCCCACGTTACAGTTCTCTAGTAGCGGTACTTCAGAAGCTGAGGTTACTGCATTTTTTTCTCTTCAAGTGCAGCTACAGCATCTGGTTCTGTGGGATGGTGCTGGTTAATGTTACTGTGAGTGGCCTGTCAGCAATTAGATTGGCCTATTACATGATTTATGGTCTTGCTACAAGGGTGGTAGCCCAGGTCTGTTTTCTCTGCATGTCAGCTCACCGGAGTTTCTGCTTCAGTCTGCTACTTTAATAGAGCATTGACGCCTGGACCCATTTTCAGTGTAATAGCACGTTAAAGTGTTCACATAAATCCTTTATTGAGGTATCATGAGAGTATGGTAGCAGCAAGGTACAAGAACTAAGCAAACGTTTCAAGAAATATTCGTGTACACCAAGGAGATGTCACTAAGATCGGCTTTCCTGATCAAGATTGAAGATATCGTGGGGCGTGTGTTTGAGAGAAAAGTTCAATAGAGCATCTCATGTCCCTTTACTGGCATGTCTTCATCACAGCGTGGCAGTAATTGTAACTTAGAGATGGGACCTTGGAGGTTTATATACTCCCCTGTCAACTATGTGGTGGTGGAACAGTTCAAGTATCTCACTTTTATCATTATTAGAAGAATGACTTATGCTTATCTATTTCTACAAGTCACTTCGTTTTTGAGATCTGCTTTCACAAATTCAAAAAGAAAGAGGCTTTGTAAGTGGGAAAACCAAGAAACTTGCAGATATAACACAGATTTTTGTTCATTTTGATAAGAAGTTTTAGGCATTTAAAAGTTCCAAGTAAGAAATACTCCTTCCTTTCTCTTTTCGAGCTGGCAGAGCTACCTTTTAGAGATAACTGAGGCCCCTAATGTGTTAGACGTGACAATTTCACAAGCTGGTATCAGAGAAGTTTCACTTCAGGTGTGAGCTGGCCCCTGGGTTAGTCCTTCCTGCACACCTTCAGGAAGTTGTGTTGCTTTGGTTTGCCTTGGAGGAATAGGAACCAGTCCTGCAAGACCTGTTAGGGAGTTCCCAAGCTTTCTTTGCAGGTTTTTTTTTCACCTTTTTTTCCTAAGACAAGTTTCTCTGCTTATTAGTTCATGTTTTGACTCAGTATATATAATACCTCTTTAACACATGTACGTTTGCACAGTTGCATGTCTGAATGTATCAGCTGATGCATGTTCTTAGAAATACTTGCATGTACTTCTACATGAAATGTTTTGGTCTCATTAATTCTTCTTCAGCCACTTTGAAATTTTTCTGTAATGTTTTGTTTCAAGGTGAGAACAATTAGGATTTGATGAACTTAGAGAAATAGCTGATAGTTTGCAGTAGAAAGCTTCTAAAAATGTACTGTATGGTGTGTTTCTTATTGGGATGGTTCTTACTCTTTCCATTTGATGTATCACAAAGATATTCACGTGTTGCAAAGTATTATTACAAGCTTTCCAACTATGTTCTTAGTAGAAGATGCAAGAGCCCCTCAACCTAGTAAATTGCCAGTGCATTGCAGGTTTACTGTTGGTAAAAAGTAAATACTTTCAGAATGTAGGTTTTGAGAAAGACCTTCCATTTTTCTTGCTTCAGAAAATGGAAACTTTTAAATTTGTAAGAGCTCTTCCCTATCTCATCTTAAGAATGTCAGATGCATATCTAGTGATCTTACAAAGTCATCATCTTCTTCAGGAAATAAAAGATAAATATTTTTTTAAAAATTCTTGAACATACATAAATATGTGGTAAGATTTGCTCCAAAGTAGTAGACCATAAACCTTCACTACTAAATTATTTTGAAATAATCATCTCTGATGAGTGTTGCATCAGGTTCCTTTCAGTATGATCTCAAGTCATAACATACGTCCCCCAGCATATTGCAGAAATTTTTTTCTAATTTGGATTGCTTGAATATTACCATGACTGGTACTAGCAGCTGCTCTAGGTAGCAGCAGCTTTTCCTCTGTGCTGTAGTTCCTGCACATTGAGGAGAAGTGTGTGTATCTCTCATCTACGTTCACTCCTATAGAAGCAATTCTTGACCATCTACCCATCGCCTCTGCCTTTCCATCATTTGCTCTTGTGTGTCACATGCCCCATCTGCAGATTTCATCCCTTCCTCACTTACTCCATCCTCTCTCCATCCACTTACTCCAGCTTCCTCCTCCCTTGGTGCTGTTTTTCATTCTCTGCAGGAGGCAAAGGGACCAGCTCTGCCTGGTTTTCTTTAGCAAGTTAGAACTGATCTGGTAACAGTTGCTGGGAGCTGCTGGTGTCCGTGTATTCCTCTTGTGGCTCAAGTAAACATGCCAACATGCACTGAGGTGTTCGTATCACTTACTAATTCAGAGATGCTCCATGTCACTAGTGATACACATGTTATGGCTGGGAGCATCTGTTGTACAGTTTTCATGACACTGAATTAAATTTTTCTTAATTGTGAAACTTAACTCCATGTACTTTTCAAATACAAGACACAAAAGCAACGTAGTACTGTATGTTAAAAAAATAATGTTCGAATTTTTTTTTATTTGCACATTTGTTATGTGAAGTGTTGTGTTCTTGTACCTGCCTGTATTTACATCCTGCACACAGTTAGGCGAGTGTCCGGTGGTCCTCTGATAGTGTGGTGTTTCTACGTCAACCATTTCACTCTGTTCCTTACACTTATTTCTTCCTAGAATTGTTCATTTCTATTACAGCCTTACAAATGGCAGCCCCCTTTCTTTTTTGAAACCGTGATTCTTCTCATTGTATTGTATTCTGTGCAATTTTTTGTTTCCAGCTGAAGCTCCTAATGCTGTGTAATATTCAGGATGTTTAAACCCTTTAACAAATAATAATTTTGGTTACACTTCAGTTAAGTGCCTCAGAAAGCATTTTTTTGTTTAATTTTTTTTTTCCCTTGAACAGTCTTTCTCTAACATTGCGGTGTTTCTCTGTTAGCCATTTTATTGATTTTAATCCTTAATCTGCACTCTAATTAGCTCCTTTTCTGGAAGTCTGTTTGATACTGTCTTCAAACACTGTTTGTTTATGCAGCTTTTGTGAGTTGGTCTCTGAAGGCCTCACCTCTGTCACTGCCAGCTTGTTTATTTGACTATTTCAGCTCTATTCAGTCTCTGAAGCTAAAATTGTTCACAATCTGACCTGGACCAGAAGAACACTCCCTGTTGTTCGACTTTTAAATAAGGATTTCAAATTCCCATTCACAGGAGTCTTTATGAATTTTTAATTTACCTTAGCTTCCAATTCAATGATTGCTATCTCTGTCTTAAAACATCTTGTAAATTATAACCAATTAAATGAACAGATGATGTCTTATTTCAATAAGGATTTCTTACAATCTGCTTTTTTTTCTGTTATTTCAGTTCAGTACATTTGAGTATCTTCCATCCTGCAGCTTGCCCCATATTTTTTTTTCATTCCAGCTCATTTTCAGTTTTTCTTCCTTGTCTTCTCCTTTCTCTCGTGTATCAGTTTTTCAGTAACTCTCATAGGCTGCTTTCATTTACTAATTACACAGAATATTGGTTTTCTGTAGATTTTATTATATACTTTAGTTATACCTGACATAAAACTTCTAAAGGTCTGTAGGTTTTGAAGACAGTCTTTCACTTTCCTTAATTTTTACAATACATTTTGAAATCTAGAGGATGTTTTCTTATTCATTATTTTCTTTAGCAAAGAATGGAAGTGCTACTTGGAAGCTTTTGTGCTTTTTCCAAGTCTTGCCCCCGTCTCCCATATTGTGTGTGAGATGGTCAGCTGCAGCACGCGTGCCGTGGTCTGAACCTGCCGCAGGTGCTTTGCCTCAGTGGTTTCATCTGGTGGTCTCAGACCCAACGTAAATACTCCAGACGTTTGTCTGAGTCTTAAATTCAGCATGGATAAGATTTCTAGGGGAGAAAAAAAAAAAGAAAAAAGCGTGGATAGACTGGCCTGTATGGCAATGCTAACCATGCCAGACTAAGAGGTTTCCTGACTCTAGTTCTCAGTGTTTGCAAGATAGAAGCTTCTAATTTTCACTTTACTTACTCTGTGTAATCTCTGTAAAGTTACTACTAATATTAAAAGTCTAGTCTGCACACCAAAGGTTAGTGAAGTGTGATTGTGGTTGCTGTAATTAAAGCAGATGGGAAGAGCATTTCTACCCACAACGGTAGCTTAGGGTTGCAGGAGGTCTGGATCATTTTTGGTTAGGTCACAGTGTTGCAGTACTTCCCTGAAGTTTCTCAATTGAGCTTCTGCTGTTCCATTTATCGATATTCTTATCTTGAGTAAGAATCACCCCATCGAACTTCAACAAGTCCTGTTCCATCAGTTCTCAGATACATCAGCCTTCTCACGTGCATTGTGTAAGAGACTTGACAGCACAGGCAGAGGCAGAATCTAGTGTGCAAAGCTGTTGAAGCGTGCCTGCCCCTCCTTGGGGAACTGCAGCAGTGGTCAGTACCCAGTTCACAAAGCCCTCCCATTTTTCACACCTAGGGCAGCAAAATCTGGGCATCATGACTAGTGTAGAGGTTACCTTCCAGTCCAGTGCTGTTCCAGTGCCATTCTTGGCTCTAGGAAGCTGGAGAACTTCAGTTTATATCAGGCTTGTTTTGTAGTCACATCTTCTGTGACGCTGAAAAGCACTTTATTTTAAAGGTGCTAGTGGATGTTGCCAGCAGTATTAATTAGGGAGTTGAATGGAACTGTTTGAAGGAAAATTAGTTGATAGTTTCAGTTTAAATCAAGTCACCATTTTGAAAAGTTGAAATGATTTTCCTTATATTTTTCAGTGCCTTCTTTGGACTGTTGTGATTCATCAGTTGGAGCTCAGATTATTTCAAAATCAAAAGAACTAGGTAAAAAATGTAAATGCTTAATCTTTGGTCATTTAGCGTATTTTAAGGGTGTATTTTTACATGAGGCAAAAATTCCTTTTTCTACTCTCTTATAACACAGCATTAACTATCCTTCAGTTATCACAGCATGGTTTTTTTTTTCCATTCTCTCTTCCCTCTCTTTTGCCTGCCATACCTGTGCTGTAATATTTACTTTAAATTATGCTTTGATGCTGCAGATTTAGTTGCTTGCCTTAATATTAGCAGTGATAACACAGTTGGGCTGAGTCAAGCATGTCCACAAAATGTTTGCAGGCTCAAGCTGTAGGGGGAAACAACGTTTCTGTATTTGTCTGGTTTGCGCTAGGAATTTATAATCCTGACAAGCCTACTCACAAGTCACTTTTTATAATGATAGTACCTAACCGCTTCCATTATGTGAGGAGAGCTTCCATTACGTCAGAATTTTTTTCCATTTGATACTGCAGAAATGCAGTTCGAGAGAAGGTTCTCCCCTCAAATCTTCAATCTGAAAAAGAATATGCGATTTTTTTCTTAAACACCCTTTTTTAGTTTGGCATAAGAAAGGAGTCATCTGGGAAGAACTGTGTTCAGAACCAGCTGTGTTTTGAGGTGTGAGATGTTGCATAAGAAAATATTTTTGGTTAAAGGGAACAAATATTATGATGTTCATATGTTTTCAAAAACTGTGTTATTAAATCATTATTTAATTGGCTCCGAAGAGCAGAAGCATCATTGCAGCCTCTTTATCATTTGGTAATTCCCTAAAAGTTCCCAAAGCTTCGCTTGCAGGGCCCCAGCCCAGGTGACAGGGCCTTTCTACGTGGTGAGTTAAGGAATGTTAATCGGTCAACTCAATTGTCACGTAACAGCCTGAGGAGGAAGCAGTCTTGCAGGTCTTGGGAGACTTGGGTTCTGCCTACAATTTCCAATTTGATCTTGAGCAGCTCACTTGATATAACTTAGGTTTGATCTGCCTATAAAATAGGGCTAATAACTTGCCTGAGCTACCAAGGGTTCTGGGAGCCTTACGGTCATTAATGAGAGGAAGGTGCAGGGCTGAGGGCTGGATGAGGCCTTGGCTGATAAGCAACAGAGACCCAAAGTAAGATTGTACAGCAGTCTGTGAGTGCCAAGGGTACAGAAATACCCTGCAAGGCACCAGTTTCCATAATCAGATCGTTCTTTCTGATGAGTCCTCAATGGATTCAAGGATTGAATGCTGGATTGTTGCTGGATTTGACATCAGACTCTAAATTACAGAGCTGTAACTGTGATGTGTAAGACAGTATCAGATATCTCTGCTTTATTTATACCAATTTCCTCACTCATGAATCAGCTCCATACACGTGGATTATTAACTCTTAAAAGTGCTATTCCGAAAAATCTAAGACTTGTAAATTAAAAGAGTTTTATATTGCTGTTATGATTCATTTAACTTTTATAGACCCACCGAAGACATACACCCAGGATGGAGTCTGCTTGACAGAATCCGGCATGTCTCAGTTACAGAGCCTAACTGTTACAGTACCAAGAAGAAAACGGACGAAACCAAAGCTTAAACTGAAGATAATAAATCAGAACAGTGTGGCTGTGCTTCAGACACCCCCAGATGCCCAGTCAGAACACTCAAGAGATGGGGAGATGGATGACAGTAGAGGTAGCGGTCTGCTTTTGGCATGTCTCGTATCTTGGAGTGTTGCAGTACGTCTGTGTATTGCAAATATCCCTGGGAGCTGTTGTTACATTGGTACTCGTATGTTCCACGCAGAATGCTTTATGGAAATTACTTGAACCGTAGTCATGGCTCGGTGTTGTCCATTTCAGTGATTTTTCCTGTTGTTCATGGGTCATCCATCCTATAGAAAACTCATCTTTCTCAGGCTGGCAACACTGGAAATATGAGTTGCTTTTTGGTCTAATCCTTGGGTTATCTGTGGGAAATATTATGCTCCCACTGAGCACAAGTGTATTTTCAGGCTCTCAAATTTAGCGCAAACCCTGTTTGAAAGTGGTAACATTGGCTCAGCAAAGCAACGTCTGGGTCACTAGTATCTAGATTGCTGGTATTTAAAACAAAGGGGAAAGTGGAATGAAAAGCTCTTTGCTGATAGTATTTCTTTTTCTGAAAGAAATAAGGTGAGCTGACCTGAGAGTCCAAGGAAAAGAAATAATTTCCTTATGTTTCTGTAGATAAACATTTTGTTTGTCCTCATCTCCAAAGTAGAATTTAAGACAGAATTTGAGTTTGAAAGTGAATTCTGAGTGTTGTTCTAGTTCAAGTAGATGACACTACATGTAAAGTCCTGTTGAAGGGTTTCAGGTTCTAGGATGGGGTATCTGTGTAGTATGGAAGGGGAAGATTTAACTGTTTTTGTGGCCTCCAAGGCTGATGAGAGATTAAGCATCTGGGCTAATGCTTGCCTGCCCAAACACATCCCTGTGTATGGGGATGACATTCCAGGCAGTGGTAGAAGCCCTTGGTAGAGCTCCTTCAACCTCAAGTCTAGACATGGAGCAAAGGTCCACGTGTCCCTGGGCCACCAATACTCGTCTCACCTGCTTTGCTCACAGCTGAGCAAGCACAGCAGCCCCAGCCAGAGGAGGCTGAAGGTGGGAGAGAGCAAAAAGCATGTAGGAGCAGCCAGCCCTGCTCTTCAAATCCCCATGCTAGAAAGAGCAGGCAGCAGCAGGTGTAATACCATTCTCCTGCCCTCTTTGCCATGGTCTGGCTGTACATCCTGGTAAGTGTGTTGGTAGAATAGGTGTTAATCTGTGGCCTGGGGAAAGGCAGGTGTGAAAGTCATTCCATTAGTCATGCAGGTGTCTGCTCTGCGAGGAACAGAGGAACGTAGGCACCCCACCTCACCGCAAGCTAAAGTGCTTTCTGTTTATGAAACATTGCCTCGTTGTTAATCAGATGAAATGTCATAAGAAGCTTTTTTTAGATACAGAGAGTGTACTTCAGATAACTGGATATTTTTACCATCAGCGCAGTTGCAGTGTTAACTTGTTGATATAAGTGTTGTTCCCATTGTTTGATTAGCACATTCTTACCTTGCTGTCTGCTGTTGACTACAAGTGTAATTTTTTTATAATAGCTTCCCTTCGTTTGTCGTTTTTTTTTCTCATCTTTAAAACAGTTAACTAGTTGTTTTCCTCTCATTCCATTCAGTATTCACAGGGTTTGGTTTTTATCCTAGCATTCGATTGACTCTTAACTTTCATCTCATACTTTCATATAGTCCATCAGGTGCGTTGTTAAAAGCAAAAAAGCTTTTGCTTTTGCTTTGAAGGCATCAAGATTGAGAGTTAACCACTTCCCTTGTTGTTCTTTTTCAGTAATCATCTTTACTTTAAACATGTGCCTGTTTTCTGTATAACTTTGTCTAACTTCATCATCTACTTGTTGGCTTTTATAGGTGTCCCTTTTCAATTAGACAGCAAGATATATAAATGTAATAGAAGAGTATGAAATGGAGAGCCAGAGCTTCCGCAGACTTTTAATTTCAGTTGTGATCACTATTCATTGTTTTCTTGAGAGTTAGAGCACATTCATCTGTGCGATGGTAATGGTACAGCATGTACATGGCAGATTGGCTGGATGTCCTAGAAGCTCTGTATGTGCTCCGTAGAGAGGATCCGTGCCTGTTCTCTGAACATCTGAAATTTTTGTATGAGCATCAGGACGAATAAAGCTGTGCCACAGCTTTAGTTGGAGCAACACAGTGTAGTAATTCCAGGCAAACAGGAATAACCCTTACTTTGGCTCTAAAGTTCCAGGTGGAGAAAAGAGGCTATATCTGAGAAAATTGAGCTTATGGTAATTTTGTTACCATCTCATTTATAGGCCTTCATCAGGATCAGCATTTTATCAGGTATTCCACATTTTAAAGTCCACTTGAAAGTTCAGCTTGCTTTGGGAGCTTCAGCTTTGGTAGACCTAATGTGGCTCTTCTGCTACTACTTATAGAGCTATGCTTTGTAAGTAAATGGGAAGGACCACCGTGGGGTTTAGCGTTCGGAACACTGCTTTGTGTAGCAGGACACGTTAGCGCTCAGGCAGGTTTGTCTTCTGCCAGGAGTGGACACGTTGCAAAGAGGACTCAGCCATGCTCTTAAGGGGAGGAGGGAATTGGCTGTGGTGGTCAGTGGGGACTGCCTTTGCCAAGCCACCAGCTTTGTTGGTACAACTCAGAAAAGTCTTCATTGATGGGAAAGTCTGGTCCATGACCCAGCCTCTGGAAGGGCAAGGGTTGTACTTCTATCACAGCAGAAGTGGTATGAGAGAGTCCAGCTCTGTTATAAGTGTTTTTTCTCTTACAACTATATGTGGTTTTAAACCATGTGGAATTATACGGCTAAATCCAAAGCAGGGAGTCAGAATTCCAATGTTTTTTCAGGGGAAAGAGTATATTTAAGGTTTTAAAAGCTTTACAGTAAAATGAAGATGGTCATTACTGTATGGACATTTTGGGCATATCAGAAGCAGAAGTAACTCCCTCTCTCTTCAACACCAAAGACTTTTTAATGCCTTCCTACTTTACATCTGTTTCTACCCTGCTGTTCTGCAGAATATGAACCAACACAAAATTACAATCTCCTTCTTTAAGGCTGAGTAATTCCTTTGGGCTCAGTTTTCTATTATATAAGTCAAATTCCTTTTCCTAGATACGTCTGCTTTCAGTCAGTCACACAGCTTCAAGTCAAGAACCCTCTAAGCTAAGAGTCATTAAAAATTACCTTCCAAGTGCAGGCTGCAGTTTTTCAGTTTGTCTTCTCAAAAACAAAAACAAAAGCCCTACCAAACAAAACCTAGGACAGTAAACAAAATGAAGTATAACTTGCGTGGTAAATTGTATCCATATTCCTTGATGTATGGCTACAAATTGCTCAGACACTTAGAAAATGTGATGGCACAGGCTTCTGTGCCAAAAAAATTTTCTCAGATTCACATGCAGTGACTGTAGCATTTATTTGCTGGTTTTGTGTAGCCATCATCTTGCAGGAAATGTATGTATATAATGGTTCTTCGTGTATAGACAGCATGGGTTTCCAAAGAGTGCTTAGAGAATAGGAGTATCTCCATTTTGAAAAACCTGTCACTCAGTTTCTCAGAAACATCAGATGTAGAAATCTGGGAAAAATACCTGCTTTCCCTTTTCCAGTTAAAGTTACCTTTGCCTCTTTCCTGCAGAAGGTGATCTTATGGATTGTGATGGAAAATCGGATTCCAGCCCAGAACGGGAAGCTGTGGATGATGATACCAAAGTGGCAGAAGGAGCTGATGGGATTAAAAAAAGGAAGCGAAAACCATACAGACCTGGTAAAATACAATAATGTACATGATTGTGTGTCCGTTGTTTGTTTGAACACTTTTTCTGTGTAAACAAAAAAATAATTAGAAAACAGTATGGAATTCTGAAATACTCTACTCCTAATTGTTGATGTTAGATTTTTTCCCCATTTTGTTTAAAATAATTTTTAGTCCTCTTATTAAAACACATTTCCAAAGGTTGCTGCTCAGCAGTATGCTTGTTGTTAGGGTGCTGTCAACCAAATCTATACCTTGTATTGATTCTTAACTTGATAGGAACATGTATTGTGTTTATGTAATTGATGAAGGCCAGGTTTTGTGTATGTTTGTGTATATATATATATATATATGGCAATATCTGAACTTCAGAGAACTTTTTGCAGGTATCTTACTTATTTTCCAAAATACTTGATAAGACTAATTTACTAAATATTTGCAGATGACTTCTGGCAGTGAATTTTAATGAATTCAGTTATTGAATGAATTAATTTATTTTGATTTATGAGTGCAGTCGACTCTTAATTATCTTGACCGTGGATTAACTGTGTCCTGGGTGCAGAAACACTTGAGCTGTCGCCAGGCAGAAAAAGCTAGAGGGTCCTAAGTGGCTCCGTAGGAAGAAACTCTGATGCATTAGTGCTAAAACTGAACCCAAGATGATAAGCTCTGCTGAGACCTTGCCTGGCGTTTTGAAGAGCCCCTCTATCACATACCTGTCTCATAATCTGTGATAATGTGTTGGGTTTGTGTTTCATTATGCAGCTTCTCACCGCTGTGGATGAGAAGTTGATTGCAGGCTTTGCAATCAGCAGTACTGCAGTTTTTGCCGGTCACACCCATCCTGCTTGCTGCAACAGGCCATATCCTCTGATTATGAAGATAGGAGGGGAGGAGAACAGAGGCAATGAAATGATTGAGGAGGTGAAGGCAAGGAGTACAGTGAAGGAAGGAAAGGAAGCAGGAGTTACATCGTCCAGTTTCAGGAGTGGTGTGCTCTCTAGAGCAATTTTAGAGCTTTTTTTATGGTCCTTTAAGGTTCTTTAATAGGTTTCATTTGATAGATAGACTTCCAATTCTAGCAGCTCATCAGCTTGCTGAGGGAGGGGAAAAAACAACATCTGAAAGTTGCCAAGTTTGGTGATTTGAACTTTTGGTGGATGTTTCACAGCTCTAAAATTCTGACCGTTTTTGATAATTCCATATATACCCACTAAGACACTGAAATTCAGAAACGTTTTGTGGAAATCCTTAAGTATCTCAGGCTCATTCTGAAACCTCTACAGATGCAGCTGGTGACTACCTTTACCTGCAGAATAGTCTTGGCTCTCCTTCTTCCTGTGAAACGTAGTTTTAATCAATATACTGAATTTTTGCTTCCTTGTTAGGTATTGGTGGATTTATGGTACGTCAGAGAAGTCGTACAGGGCAGGGGAAGACTAAAAGATCTCTGTCCAGGAAAGATTCTTCTGGATCTGTTTCTGAGCAGTTACCTGGCAGAGATGAAGGTGAGTGCAGAAACTTATTCATGTTCTTGTTAATGCTTAATGCAATAAAAATAATGCAATCATAAACATACAGTTCTTTCCAGAGATGTGCTACAAAGGAAGAAAATCTTATGTTTGTGATGGTGGCTTTATTAATTCATTTGAAAACACTCATTCCTGCATACTTAAAATTTCAGCAGAGCCCATGATCTACAAAGAAACTGAAACAATGAATTGCCCACTCTTCTGGGAGATAAATAGTGAGGATCTTAACAGCTGCTGTATTGTCAGAGCTCTTTTAGCCTGGCTTTGATCAGTAGAAGACAGAAGAAAGTGTAAAGAATGAGGCAGGTTTAGAGCAGTAGTAGATTGGGCACGTAACAAGAAGTCAGATTTTTTTAATGGGCCTTGTTCTCTGGCTTGCTGTGTGTGATGAAACTAAGTTATTTCATCCATCTGCATTTGCTTGTGCTATCTAATCTTGAAAATACTCCACACCTTAATGACGCTTCAGTATGTTTAGTTCAGAGGCTGTTTCTTATAAAGTCAGTAGGAGGAGGAAGCTGCTTCTAAAGCTTGGCTGATACCGTCTCAGTTAGAAGACTCTGGCCTTTGATTTCTTCTGTTATTCTCTCCTGTCTGTTTAGATGTTGTGTTTTTAACCTTTCTAGAGCCAAATCAGTCTCTTGCTATGTGTTGGTACGTAATGGTAGACACGGGATCTGTACTGCAGCACCAGACAGTATTAAAAACCAATAGTTAAATGTTGGCCTTGCTCGCATTTGTAGAAATACTTTGTGAAGCCAATGAATGTTTCTATTATCAGTGCAGCTCAGTATTGTAGCTATTTAGATACAGTGGTTGCTTTCCTTCTTTGTAATATTAGTGTTACAGCTATGCTTTTCTGCTTTGTAAATACTATTTCAGTATAGTATACTACATTGTTTCAGGTAGTGCTGAAAATTTTGCTTTAAATTTTTCCATTTCTATAGAGAGCTGCTCCTTTAAGTTAAAAAAAAAAAAAAAGGGCTAAAAAGTTAATTACCCATTCTGGGTAACAGTACAATGCATATTGTTAAAAAGAAGTATTCTTAAATAAGTATTCTTCAGTTAAAAGTTTGAGCTTCTTTTTGTCCGCATGGACACAATTGCAGGAAAAAAAACCCCAAAACAACAGACCAACTCAAAAATCTTGGTGTGTTTTAAGTCATTGTAGCTTGCTGAGAGCCGGCTTCTCAGTTGCCAGTACTCATCAACCAAATTTTTTGCTGCTCTTGTCGTGTTGCACCCCCTTTCTCTGCAAAAGCTCACTCTCAAGTAATGCAGAGGTCACAGTGTTGGTGAGCATCATTCTACTCACCCTCTGACTATGGTACAGTACTAAGCACAGCTGATTTTATTACCACAATAATATAGTTTCTTAAATAACTTCCCAGAGACATTAACTTCATGTAATTAGCTTTGGCAAGATGGATGTAGCAGAGCTTAAAAAGTTCTGCTTTTACCTGTGGTGTTTTCCTTGGTCTGTTGAAATAAAATACTGAATGATTGATGAGCACCATGTGTTCTGTGTTTATTAGAAAAAAGCAGTACACTTTGGAATATGATAGCTGAATAAATGTGTAATTTTTCTTGAAGGGCTTCTTTATAGATCGCATTTTCTGGCCTGTTCATTAGTTACATGACAGTCCATTCTCGAACTTAAAATAAAAAAGGGTTTTTAATTTTAATTTGAGAAGAAAATAGTGTATAAAATGAAAGATGATTAATATGTAAATCAACATTGATGATTTTGGAGATACTGCTTCAGTGGCAGTATCTTTCAGATACCCGGTTGAATGGCACCTATAATTTCTCTCAAATTACTAAATTCATAGGTGGCTTGAGATGGGAAAGTTAAAAGTCTGTCTTCAGCCAGTGATGTACAATGAGACATTAATGTGAGTAGTACCACATCTGGTATTTCTTACTGCCAGATGATCAGGTGGCAGTTCACAGCTGGCTGGATAAAAACCACCTTTAGAATACATCTAGAGTGACGTTCAATAAACCATGTGTCTAGACAGGCAGCAAGATGCATAAGGTACACTGCTGCGGTACCTTTAGAGCAAGATACCAAGTATTTTATTGATTTGTGCCTGTACATTACTTTTTAGGTTGGACAGAACAGCTGCCAGACACTCCAGTTGAGGAGTCTACCCCAGCTTCTGAAAGTACTGAGAAAATTAAAAAGCGTTACAGAAAAAAGAAAAACAAACTTGAAGAAACCTTTCCTGCCTACTTGCAGGTAAGGCTATTGCTATACTTGTGTAAACTCATTTTAAAACCTGATCTTTACATGTGTTGATTCATAGTTCATTTAAACTATTAATGTTTCTTTTCCCAATTTATCATTCAAATGAAATAGGTTTTCTGTAAAGAATGTTCATGAGTTGGTGCAGAATGAGGTGTATTATGGTAAATCTCCAGTCCTCTGGTATAACATCTCAATGTATAGATCTCTACTTGTTCTGAGAGAGGAGATGGGGGAAGAAGCCTTTACTTTCTCTCTGAAGTGACACATGACATTGTCAGCATTCAGCTCTGTAGGATCTCTTAGCCTGATGATACCATTTCCTCATGATACTAATTTTTCTTTTCAGAAGATTATAGGACATGATTTGATAGGGGAAACTTGTTCTCCTACAGTTTTGTGGTTTTATATGCTCTGCATTTCTCTACCACAGTAATCTCTGCTCTTTCCCCTCCATTAATTCCGTGATGTCCCTGGCGGGTAAGAGCTAGCAGTTGTGGATAATAACCAGGATATTAATGGTGATTGAGCGATTCACCTACCTTCAGCTGGTTTAGAAACTGACTGGTTTATAAATGTCTCTCACTGAGGACATTATTTGGCTTGCTGCTCTTCTCAGGCACCTTTTTCATGAAAAATTTTATAATCTTGTAGATGTTCAGCAAACTTCATGATATAGACTATATTGGGATTTGTAAACAGAGACTTGACAGGGAGAACCGTCTCTGTCTAAAAATAAGCTGTATTGCATAAGTGGGCAAGTCAGTTGGAAAGAAAATACTTCAGCAGCATTTCCTTTGGATCAATAAGGATTAATATTTTTTTCTTAATGCACGTTTTACTCTTGTAAAACAGAATAATTTTTAGATTCTTCTTTCACTCTTGTTGGAATAACTGATACTAAAAAATCTATCTTTAGCTTTATTTTTCGCACCTGTATCCTAAATCAAGATTTTAAAGAGTACATGAACACAGAAGTTCTTATGTAATGAATAAAAATTGGCTTTAAAATTTGGTAGGTTGTCAGATTACTGCATACTCAGGCGGATAATAGCTGCTATGTAATGTTTTAAAAGACACTAATAAAAGTTAAACATCTTTAGGTGTTTTGTTACTGCAGTTTGACATGAGGATGCCTTTGTGCTGAGACACAGTATATAGTCATTCTCGAATTTGGACCACAGTACGCTTGCATGTTTTTCATGAACTTCTTGTTTCATCAACTTCTTCAAGCTTCCCAGTAGTGTTCCCCTTCTTCAGCCGTCTTTTTTTGCAAGGAGAAATATTTTAAATACTGAAAAACTTGTGATATATAATAACCAACACTGTATTGGTGCACTGTGCCACGTATACATAAGAAGACTATAGGTTTTCTGTATCACTTAAGGTGTTAATTTAATCATAAAATATTAATGATGTAACTACATTGTATCCACACCTCATAGCCTGGAAGACAAAGTGCCATACTGGAAGGCAAGCAAGACTGAGACTGTTCTATATTTCTATTAATGAATGGCTTTTAATTTTAACTTTGGTGTTTAACCAATGGTTTCAATACACAGACTTTTCTTTCTACATTGAATCATTTTGTCTTCCTTGCAGGAAGCTTTCTTTGGGAAGGACCTACTGGATACCAGCAGGCAAAACAAGATGAGCCTGGATAATTTACCTGAAGAATCACTTCCACTCTCCTGTAAAACAAATCTGACCACCAATTTCCTGGATCCTTCATCTGATCCTCTTCTTAGCTCAACCTCCACTCCAGCTCAGGCAAAACTGGGACCTCAAGGTATACAAAGCTAAAGTTAGTGATAATTCAGTAGTTTGGTTTTGTTGAAGTGAGCTGACACTAGGTTGTCCACCAAGCCACTGTATAACTCCCATCCTCAGCT
>JAVSBS010022949.1:0-13648 GCA_033124195.1 Coracias cyanogaster | reverse complement strand
GATAATTCAGTAGTTTGGTTTTGTTGTTGCAACTGCGGCTTTTCCACTCCCTTTTCCACTTTTCTTACAACCTTCATCTGATGTATTTTTTAACATTCAGTATATTAACTGTCCTTGTGAGGCTGAGTTACATTGATAATCAGTGATGCTCAGCAAGAGGGGTCCAGCTCTGTCAGAAAGAGCAGTGGTTGGCATAAGAGGTGCCACTTCATGCAGATCTGAAGCTCCTTGACTGGAACATCCGTGTCTATAAAATCCATGAAAATGAAGTCTGCCTAAGAATAAGTGTACACATCCATTACAGAAGAAGACAAAAGTACTCTAATTAAAATACATTTTTAGTAGTCTAGTGAATATTAGTTGGATGAATATCATCCAACTTTTATTTTCTTTAATGTTTTTGATTATTTTAGGTTGCCAGTCTCCTCGGAGTTTTTGGTTCACCATGTCCTTTCTGAACATGAGTGCCCTTTCCGGGTACAGTTTGTAGCCCATGGGCAATGTTTTGCTTTTGCTATTGCAAAACGTTACTGAAGTTACTGCTGAGAGTTTTGCAAATAGCCAGAGGGTTGTAAAGTGCTGCTGAACCAGCAGCTTCACACAGAGGAGCAATCAAAAGTGAAAACCTCACTGTCCCCTCCAAATTATTTTTTTTTCCCTGCATCTTGTAGAACATGCTGTTAGCTAGAGGTGTCTTGCCATTCTATGTTTTTTAAAAAGTGTTGCTATTTCTTGTGCATCTTTGTTAATTTGTGGCTTCTATTTCTGCTCCTCCTCACAAGCTTTTCCATCTAAAACTGTTTACACACATTGACACAGTTTCCCATGTCCAGAGAGTCATTTGAAGAAAGGTGGCTTATTTGGGGTTGTTGCTCAGTGAGAATCTGCTACATGAAAAGCAAAAGGCTACATTATAATTAAACATCGGTTGTTACACAGTTGAAATTGTGAGTAATAGAGAATGCAAAAGTTAACTTTGCCTGCAGGGGAAACCCCAGCAAATGGAGTGTTTTGGGGTCTGTGTTTCATTGCTGCAACACTAGGAGAAGATAGGCTCACCTAGACGGCTTTTCACCCCCGCATTCTTTTGAAGCCAGAGAAATACAGATTCAGAAATACAAATTCAGATTCTTTGCTGACCTATCCAACTGCAAGATTAAATGTAGTACGGTAGTACAAGGGCTTAGAAATTCATGAACTTGATGTTAATTCAATGTTCTGTTTTTCCAAAGTCTGAAAGGAATTTTTAAAAAGATTGTTCTTTATATGAATAAGCAACATTGTAAAACATTGCCATTTCCTTTTCTTTTTATTCAGAAATAAATTATAACAAGGTAGCTGTTAATAAGTAGACCACTAGCAACAGTATTAGTGGATAACCAAGTGTCTTTTCCAGTTTATACACGAGAGGCTCGAAGGACAGTGCTTTCTGACCATAGGAATGTTCTCAACAATTGTCTCTCAACTGTTCAGATTTCCAGCCAAAACTGTGTGCAGGGGGAGTTGTTTGTTGTAGTTGGAGGGCCCATGAGTGAAGTCATCTACCACTATTGATCAGTTCCAATGCACGTTTCCTGAACTCTTCAACTGTGACTTTGTGGGAGAGAGTTGTTTCCACAGTGGCATCCACATGTGTGAGAGGAACAGATTCCTTCTGAGTGGTGGAGAGCCTGGTAAACAGGCTGAGGTAGCAACAGTCACATCTTCTCTTGTGGCTGGTATTGTAGAGGAGCTGGAGGTGAGAACAGTGTCCTAGAACACCTGCTATTCTGATCACAGACCTGGCTTTGGAGCAGGAGCAACATGAACTGCTCTATTCACTGCACTGGAAGGCTCTAGGACTCTGGAGTTACAGGCTGTGTTATTCTCCTAGAGGGCCATTTCTCACAAGGATTGCTGGCTCCTGTGAGAGTCCTTGCTTAACTAGATAGGCCTTTTCCACAAGGAAAATACTCTCCACTTGTTTAATCCCAGGATTAAGGGTTAGATATATGTGTTTATCCTGCGAAGAGCTCTCAAGCATCTAAAGAAGTCAGCGTGCCTGCTTTGCTTTTCAACACGTGCACAGGACTGCCAGGGAGTTGAACAGTGACATGTTCGGTCTGCTCATGAGCCAACAATGCATTTCAGTGAGATGTTCTGTGACTATTTATTCTTAGATCTTGGTTAAGAGTAGCTGAAGCTTTGCTAGACAAGATTGAAATAGTGATAGGGATTGGCAGACCTGGCCAATTTTGGAGTCCTTTGTTGTTCGCTCTTAATTTCTAATAACTGTGACTGAAGTGAGCTTTAGGCTCCCAGACCTGATTTCTATCTGGCAAAGATGTTGCAGATTTTGTTTTCAGTTACGAGACTCACCTTTCCTGTGATTTTACTGTGGCACACTGCGCAGCATATTCTTCATGGGACCAACCCTTAAAGTCCTTTCCAGGGCAGTGCTAGAGCAGAGTGCGAAGGCTTGCTCACTGGGAACACCGAGCACCAGATCTCCAGGGTTTCCCTGGCTAATTGTGGGAAAAGTTGAAGGTGGTGATTGGATCTGTTGCATCCTGAGTGGTCTGAGGACTGTCCGCGTCTCTCTTGAGTTTCTTGACCTGGGTGTCTCTGAGGAAAAAGAGGCCACGTGGTGAGGTGTGTTCTGTGAAGGCTCTGGCAATGTGATGTTTCCTTTAGTTTGAAATAGCTTAAATTCAGTATATTTTTTCTAGGGATGCTGAAAAAGTCATCTGCTCAAGTAGGGTCTCTAGAGGATGCTAAAGAAATTCTTCCTAGACAAAAGAAAAGGAGTCATCTGAGTCTCTGTGGAATTAATTCAAATGCTGCCGGGACATTTTATAGCTAGATATGTTACTGCGTGATTAAACATCTCAGTGGCTGCAGCCCTGGGAGAGGTGGTTTTGTTCTTTTAGAACTTCATAAATAAATAAAAGTAAATGCATTGGAGGAATTGGGATCACAAGATAGCAGTAGAACTGTGCTCTCGTAGAGATCCAGCGTTGCAAGCAAATTATTTTCCATTTTGCTTTGTCTTAGTTTTCATCTCCATTCTGAAAGTCAAATTAATGAGCGGTATTGAGCTATTTGTTTGGCAGCAGATGTCAACCAGCTATTGATTCTGATGTGAAGCAGCTGACTAAAGTGATTTAGTTGTTTCCAAGATAATATTTAGCACACATGGAATTAAAATGAGGAAAAAAATAGAAGAAAAATGTAAAAATATGCTTTAGATTATATGTCTTATATGAGACTTACGGATCGTAGAGTCTAGCCCTCTGCTATCACCAACACTCAGCCTTTTTACAGACTTAACAAGCTCCATTTTGGAAGCAGGTAGCGTTTCTCCAACCTACTAATCTCATTGGAAGGCCATTACGGGATCTGATTGCCTTAATAGTCAGGAGCCCTCTAATTTGAAGCCTGAATTTATACATGGCCAGTTTGTAGCTACGGGTGGTAAACTCTTCAGTTATATCTTTCCGCCTGAGCTCTTTCTAGCTACTTATACAATATATTTATATTCAAATTAGAAGTTGAATTTTTAGGGACTGTTTCCAAGCACATTACTAAGGGTTGTGGAGAAAAACACAAAAGTACAGAAGAATTAAAGGCTTCTTCCTTCATAAGGCAGTTGGGTTTTTTTCTCTCTCCCTGAAGCTTACCTACCTTCAAGTAAGAATTCAGGAAAGTTAAAGAAGGGCTTAAGTCAATCCTTTGCTTACCAGCCAGCTGAAGTTGTTAACATGCAGGGCTAGATGTTAGTTAGCGACTTGCGTAATTAGACCATATTGCCAGAAGGAAAACAAGTATCTCAAAAAAACTCAAAACACCCCACAAAAGCAAAAAAAAACCAAAACAAGACCCCAAAAACCCAGCACCTGCCTTCTGTTTAAGACCATACATGTCATAGTGATTTTTGTCAAGTACACAAAATAACTACACCTACAAATAATGTGGTTTTGAGGCACTTTTTAATACTTCTGTTGGTATCAGTACGAGCCATAATCTTCATGTACGTGTGAACGGACTGGTCTGTACTGGCACATTGATCCACCTACGTGAGTGGCAAACATAAAACATGATTTAATTTGGATGGTATCATCTTATCTCCTCTAAGAAGGATAAAAATAAAGAATGCAAATAGTAAACTGAAGAAAAATAGTTTTCATTTTGACTTTCAGTAATGGCAGGAGGGAAAAGAGTTGTCTCTGAAAAACAGGAGGAGGAATTTCTAATTCGTTATAAAATTTAGCAGCTTGGAAAACAGCCTCATGATATAAGTAAATCCTTGGCACCAGGCCTCTGAATTAAGCTAGAAATACTTCTTGGGGCAGTTGGGTTGTAGTAGTTGGAGAGGTACCCCCTATGTGTGAAATTTGTTTGTTCTTTGATATTCCGGTCCCTCTTCAATCTACCCGTATTTATTTTTCACATTGTTCATTTTATGATTTGTGTTAATCCCTTTGCTCTGTTTAATTATATATGCATTTACCATCTCATCATGTTCAATTGGTCTGACAATGATTGTTCCTGTAGTCATCACAGTCTGCAGTTTTTTCTGAAAAATATTTTTCTCAGCTTTTATTTGTCAAACAGTTTTCTTCAAATATTGCACATCTGTAATTGTCCCAAAAAAAACAGTTAATAAAACCAGATGGGCCACTTGGATTAATTTCTCTCTAATGAATTGGATGTCAAGGAGATAATAATATCCAAAATTTATTATTTAATATTAAATAATTCATTGCTAGGACCAGGCCAGTTTTTCCTAGATGACAGACACGACGTTTCTGTCTCTGGCTGTTCTCATTTTTCAGGATTTCTTCTGATCCTAAAAACAGCATCTCCAGTTTCCACTTACTTGCTACTGCTTCTTACTCTTACATTTTACTTCTCCTATCAGGGTGTAGTAACTGGTTGCTGTGTTAAAAATGATAGTGATTTAAAAAAAAATAATAATTTCTCAGTTGATTTTCTGTGAGGTGTGTCCTTTATAAAACCTGTTTGTTGACTTTTACATTTCATAGACCTTTGTGTCTTAGAGGTTGAAAGTTCTCACTAGACGTTGGGGAATTTTTTCCCCTAAAATCATCCAGTCTTTATTCCACATAACTGATTACATTGTCACTTTTCCTGTATTGGAGGAAATATCAAACAACATGACCATGTGAAGGTGGCTGGGAGGTGATTCTCGTCAGCACACTCACTCACCCCAGAGTGACTTGCAGGACATAGCACACTGTAGAAGGCCCTTGTAGCCTGGTACATCCGTGTTTGAGTTTGTAGCTCAAGCTGTATATCACCAGAGCTGTGTATAAATGCCGTGACTGCTTGATTTTATTTATTGCATCTTACACAGGTAGCGCCGACGATCCTTTAGCTGATCTTTCTGAGGTCTTAAACACTGATGATGATATTCTTGGAATACTGTCTGATGATTTGGTAAAGTCTGGAGATCATTCGGGTATGTATGTTTTTAAAGTCTCTCTAGTATTTTTTTCCGTTTTTTGTCTTTATTACAGATGTGTTTGTTGTATTGTATCTATAGGTTTTGCTCTAGATGATTTCAGATACCATTTAGTATCTTAAGAAAACCTTAGTTTGAGATTATTTTGTTGTCTTCTGTCAAAAAAACCCTCCCCAACCTTTTCAACATTTTGTTTTACTTGGCTCTTTGCTTTGCTGCTTAAGAGAGAATAAAATGTAGCTGCTGTTGTCTATCATACCTGTGTAGCTTTTTTCAGCATGCAGCTTTTTCTTTACTTTTTTTTGTTTTCGTGTTATAATCATCCATTTTATCTGGTTTGGGTCCTGTAGGTCTTGATTTATGCACTTTCCAGGTTGAGAACTCACCCTCCCCATTTGGTAAGAAACTAAACAATGGATGATCCATGGTTAGAAGTAGTCATCTTTCCTAGTGGTTTTAGCTGAAAGAACTGCATGTGTAGAAACTAGTACTCCTTTCCCGTGTCACTAATCCATGCTTTCATTTTCACTCTTTCTGTGGTGTTTGAGTCTAACACAACCTATAAACTCTGCACTCCGCATTTCAGAGTACTGCATAAAGTTTTGCTTATCGCTTTTATAAACCTTCCTGAGTGTTTATGCTTCATGATACAAAACCATGCATTTTCTTGCTCCCACTGTTGATTTTAATGTTACTTCTAGTAGCAGCGTGTAGTTCTTATCATAGTGGTATCTTCTGTAAATTAAAAGCATTTTAACAATGTGACTATACTAAAGCATGAACGAAGCAGTCAGCATCAATCTCTTTATTTCCACTGGATGATGATCCATCACTTTATGTAAAACACAGGTTGACAATAAGTAGAAGGGAATGTTTCATTATTTTAAATTTGTTTTTATTTGCTATCTAATACAGAAATATATTTTAAATACTGAAGTGTGTAGTTCTTTTTTCAAAAGATCTTTCTCGTTTGAGAGGTTTCTTTACTTGTAAAGGATGTTAGGAAATTTATCTAGTAAGTTATGTTTTCTCAGTACCAACAAATGGCTTTGTCTGACGTAACCTAGAATATTCCATAGTTGTTTTTGAAACAGAAACTACTCTGGCTTGTTTGATATTAACTACACTTCAACAGCACTTCAGTAGATATTTAATGTAGTATTATGAGAACATTTGGAGTGATCTTAAGGTACATGATGATGAAACAGATTGACTACTCATGTGATTTTTTGTTTCGGGTTTTTTTTTTTTTTTCCATGTGAGAAATAGTTATAGTGGAACTATGACCTGAAAACTATACACTCAAAAACATGTTGTACCTAACCCAGTAGCCTTATTTCACAGTCTTTTGGTTGCATTTTGTGCGATTAACATTCCTCAAACACTGCAGTAAACTGGAGGTAAATAGTGGGCAGTTTTGTTGACTGTTTCTAATGAATATCTTATTTTGCCATACCTTTCAAATCTTAGAAGGTCTTGGTTTAGTTGATAGCTCAGCTCTAGCTAAAAAAAAAAAGGGTATATCCTCTTTATTCTATACCAATAAATGTTACTCCTTATGTCTAACTTAATATTCTTTCTTCCTTTAGCTGGATTGGATATTGGTCCCATCTCTGATGATCCTTCTTCTCTGCCTCAGCCGAATGTCAACCAGAGTTCACGGCCATTGAGTGAAGAACAGCTGGATGGGATCCTCAGTCCAGAACTAGACAAAATGGTCACAGATGGTAATGTTTTTGTGCTTGATCTTGGTCTTCTAGAAAACTTAAATAGAAATGTCTTTTTTTTTTCCTCACATTACTTATCTATGTATTGTAATATAACTATTGGGACTCGATTGCAGAATTAATTCTATTGCATCATTCAATGATTACTCATTGTGTATTGTCTTTACTTTGTCCAGGTGCTATTCTTGGCAAACTGTCCAAAATCCCAGGTATGTCTTCTGATTAGTGTTGTCGTTTATAGAATTGTCATGGTTTAAACCAAGCCAGCAGTTAAGCACCACTCAGCTGCTCCGTCACTCCTCCCCCCTCCAGTGGGACGGGGAGGATTGGGGGAAAAAGTAAAACTCGTGTGTTGAGATAAGAACAGTTCAATAATTAAAATAAAAGAGTAACAATAAAGCTAGCAGTAATAATAATATAGTAGTAATGAAAAGGAAGATAACAAAAAAGAGGAGAAACAAAACCCAAGAAAAGACAAGTGATGCCCAGTGAAGTGGTCCACCACCCACTGACCGATGCCCACGCAGCGATTCTCCCTTCCCTCGCCAACCCTTCCCAGCTTAGGTACTGAGCATGGCATTCCTTGTAGGGATACATCCCTTTGGCTGGTTCAGCTCAGCTCTCCTGGCCCTGCTCTCCCACAGCCTCTTGTGCACCTGCTCGCTGGCAGAGCACGGGAAACTGAAAAATCCTTCACCTGGGATAAGCAACAACTAAACCACCAGGGTGTTATCTCCGTTATTCTCACCCCAACTCCAAACCACAGCCCTGCACCAGCTACTAGGAAGAAAATTATCTCTATCCCAGCCAAAACCGAGACAATAAGTCGTTCATAAACAATGCCAGCCAGCTCACGCACAGTGTTTTTGCAGAGCTAGGAGGAAAGGATGTTGAAGATCTGTTCATAGCTGTGTTAAGTCCAGCAACCACGCAGCCAGCGCCTTTGCCACAGCCTCCACCTCCACCACAACTTATGTCTTTGCACAGTCAAGGTACGTTCCTTTGTTACTTTTAAAAACGGCAGCCTGGTCAGGGGAGTTGTGCATCTTTTAACTACCAGTGTGAAAGTAGGACACGCCTTACTGTCTGCTATTATTAATTTGTGGAATCAGCCATTGAATTTTGAAATATTACTCCAAAGCTTTTCTGAAGGGGGTGATTAACGTGCACATAAATACTGCTCACAGAAAAGAACAGATATTTTCTATTTTTCCAACATATTGGAGCTTTTATTTTAGCTGATACTTTCATAGTTTTGAAATGTGTCCCTAATAAAGCATGTCTTCTTTTCTGACTTTAATTACTTTTGAGTACCTCCTCAAGGGTAAGGAAAAAGTCTGTGTAACAGTGATTTACTGAGTTTTAATTTCCTTTAAGAATTCGGTTTAATGTGTTAGTTACTCCTACCCAAATAACAGAGAGGGATAAGTAATTTTTAAAATGTATCTGGGAGGTTATATTTTATTTTCTTTGTTACTACTAAAATTATGAGTTGATACATCATATTCTTGCTTTTACATTGAAAGCAAGTGGCAGATTGATTTATTTATTGTTGTTACCAGGAGAACATTAATACTTTTTTAGCAGTTTGTGTGAGCATAATTAAATGCACTCTTCTCGTCAGACATCACCTCTTGTAGATTTTCCCTGAACTCTTTAAATTCTGTTACACTGGTACTACAAAAAGTAGTATGCAAATTGATTTCACCAGTGAATTAATCTTAAGAAGAAAAATGATTGGTTTCCTCCTTGGATGAATTTCCATGAAAAGGGAAGACATCAAAAAGTCTTAGAAAGGAGAGAGTTTAAAGCAAATAATGAGGTGATGCAAAGCAAAAGATAATATAGATACCGTTGCCTGTTTGCTAGTTACTTGCATACTTGGAGATAACTTCAGCATTTGAGCTCTGTAAGATTGTTTAACTTCTCCCTGTGGAAACTGCCCCAATTACAAAGTTTTTTTAATTTATAATTTGTTTCAGTTACGGTGCAATGATCCACATGTTTCTGTGAGATAAATGCTTCAGTAATGAGGGAGCTTGCAACAAGTTTCAGCAATTTCAAATAAAATTAATGCTCATGTGATCCTACTGTGCAAACCAGAGGCTTGACTCTCCATCCTGTTTGTTTGCCAGATCTTCACAGTTAGTATAAACTATCTATTTAGCAGCTATAATAAAGCACATTCTCTTAAATTTTGAGTTACTTTCATCCAAACTATACTTGCTGCATAGCGTATATTACCTGTAGATCAGAAGAGAGTCTCCTGAAGCACGAGTGCATCGAATTCCTGAGCCACTTCTGTGCTTTTAAGAAAATATTGGGACAACAGTTGTAATCGCACTTCAGCGACAGGGATTCAAAGGCCGCTGTTAACTCTGTGTAGGAACCTCTGCAAATACCATCTGCTGCGATGAATCTGCCTGTGCCACGTTTGTAATACTGTAATCAAATAAATAAAATTTTCTGCCTTGGTACTGCTAGGCTGGACATTTAATTAGAAAATGCTGATGCTCGTTGGAGTAGATTTATCTGTTTCATTGGTTACAAATTAGGGAGTTAGTAGATAATGAGGCTTACTTTGGTACACTGCTCAGAAGTCTCAGAAGAGGAGATGTTTAATTCAGGTGGCTAATGATAATTCTGCAAGGACTGAAAACAACCTTCTCCAGGCTCACTGCCTGGATCTGGGTGTAACAGATATGAGAGACCATTAGCCTTTAAGAATACACCTCCATATAAAGTGCAGTACCACAGCATGGGCTACTACAAAACATTTGGAAATCCTGGTTTTTCAGACAAGAAAAAATAAAAAATCTGTGCAGGGATGTGATACAGTAGAAAAGAATCCGTTGGGCTTGTAGGGAAGCAATGTAAACGGATTTAAAATCTTTTCCAAAAATACACAATCAATACTATAAAATTTTAAAGGGATCAATTTTTCATTAGATGAGACATCCTTTTTTTCACTGAAAACTTCCACTTCTACCTTAAAAGTAGTCACCCTTGAAAGCAGTAATTTAAACTTCCTCTTTCCAGGAGAGAACGCGTTTCCAAGAGTGCCCCTTATGAACGGCCTGATTGGCCCTAACCCTCATCTTCCTCACACCGCGCTGACTGCTGGGGGTGGACTGGGAACTTTCTCTCCTATTACACAGCAACCATATACTGATACCAGGTAAGTCAAGACGGGAAATAAAAAATATCTATTGTTTAGCATTTATCACCTGGGGGGTGTTTTTGGTTTTAATACTGTGATATTTATTAGTATTTAACTACTTAGCTCTTGACAGCCACTACAAAAACTTCTGTTTTCTTGCAACCAGTTCACTACTGAAGTAGCAAACAGAATAAGTACTTTGTGAATTGTTTGAGTTTTCTTATATTAAGAGCAATCTATCTATAAAATAAAACCCTCATCTGGTTTGTCAGGGATAAAAATCCAGCGTTTAATCCAATGGCAAATGATCCAAACAGCTCATGGGCACCATCTGCTCCACCTTTGGAAAGTGAAGGCGATACAATGTCCAATGCTCAAAGAAGCACTCTGAAGTGGGAAAAAGAAGAAGCTTTGGGTGAAATGGCAACGGTAGCACCTGTTCTCTATACAAATATCAACTTCCCTAACCTGAAAGAAGAATTCCCAGGTGAGTGATTTACTGGAAAAAGTGAAATATTTTGCAGCAATTTATGCGTCTTGGTTTAAAGGAATGTAAAATAGACTTATCGAAGCCTTGCGTATAAACACATTTCTTGATTGCAGACTGGGCTACGAGAGTGAAGCAGATAGCTAAACTGTGGAGGAAAGCAAGCTCACAGGAGAGGGCTCCGTATGTGGTAAGAACAATCACCACCTGCATTCCCATACTTCCAGCAAACATGTATTTCATTTATAAGGTTTTCATTTATTTTCTTAAACAAATTAAGTTTTAGGGTTAGTGAAAGTTCACTTACTCCAACAATGCTTTTGTAATTTAACTTCTAACTCTCAATACTTCTACCCGTATTCTTTGCTTTTCAGTCTCGGAATAAACTGCATTAGTATTGTGCAATCTAAAGACGTCAGCTGAAACAAGACCCTTTGTGGTTCCCACTGCCTCTTTGCTACATTTGATTCAAGCCTCAGGTCTCTTTTCTCTGTCTCTTTCTGCACAGGGTCTCACCAGTTACTTCAGAAGGACTCTCTGAGGACAGGCTGAGAGAGTTGGGGTTGTTTAGCCTAGAGAAGAGAAAACTCTGGGGACACTGTACAGTGGCCTTCCAGTACATAAAGGGGGCCTACAGGAAAGATGGGGAGGGACTCTTCATCAGGGAGAATAGTGATAGGACAAGAGGTAATGGTTTTAAACTGAAAGAGTATAGATTTAGATTAGATATGGGGAATAAATTATTTACTGTGAGGGTGGTGAGACACTGGAACAGGTTGCCCAGAGAGGCTGTGAATCCTCCCTTCCTGGAAATGATCAAGACCAGGTTTGATGGGGCTTTGAGCAACCTGGTCTAGTGGGAGTTGTCCCTGCCCAGGGCAGAGGGGTTGAAACTAGGTGATCTTTAAGGTCCCTTCCGAACCAAACCTTTCTGTGATTCTATAACAACAAATGATTATGTGACTTTCCTCTCTTTCATCTTCCTCTCTCACTGGCTTTTTCTTTTTTGCCCCATTAGAGTTGCTGAAGTTTTTCACCTGTTGAACTGACCATTCCAGAAGTGTCCGTGCTCACATCTCTGCTTTCCTTATTTTGTTCTCCTGTGTTCTTGCCTTACCATTCCCCCTCACTACTTACTCTTTTCTGTTGCTTTATGATGGAAACTCTTTTGATATCTTCTGTGTTGTGGAGGACGTGAAGGACTCCATTTTTCTCTCCAGATGTATTCACATTCTTCACATCTGAGTCAAGTGAACACACGTATTTGGGGTAGCTCTCTGCAGTTATGTGGCCATTGATTCCATTCTGTAGATCTTCTGCCATTCAAAGAGTGACCATTATGCTTTCTTGAAACATCGTGTTGAAGCCTGTCCACATTCAAATCTCAGAACCTATATTATTCATTCTTTCTGACCTTCCTAGCCATTGTTTCATTTCCTGTCACATCTCTATTCTGTTCTGGTTCCCATGTTTTCTTTGTTGCTTCACAACAGCAAGTGGATGGTCATTCTCACTTTGTAGATTCCTGTGGATTTTGCAGTTATGTTTTCAGTCTCTTAGCCTCTCCCCACCTCACTTTTTTCATACAGTCCCACTAATAAGCAAATTTGATTCCCGTGTTTGTTGATGGCTCAGAGTTTGACAGTACCAACATCATCTCCTACTGTCGAAATTTTAAAATCTGCTTAACTCTCTGACAGCTTTTAGGGGATAAATCAGTACCCCAGACTCAGTGTGTGAAGTGGCATTCTTCATTTTTCTGAACCCCTTTCCACTTGAAAGAATAATACTGTTGTCTTCTTTGTATCGCTGAGGCATCTTCATTATTCTGCTTTTTATTGAGGCCTGTAACTTCAGCACCTTTGGACCTTTATATCATCTTGTCCATACTGTATTTAATCTTGCTAGTTGGTTCTGTGCAGCGTTGATAAGATACTATCCACTTAGATGGGTGGATTTTTATCCAGGCATTTATTGCTTTGCAGTTATTTCTATTACTTATTTTTTCTTTTTCATTGTTCCTAACAAAGACAGCCCTGTTCTCCTGATGGAGATCCAAAAAGCAGCTGCAAAGCATATTTCCTTCATGTTCGGGAGGAGGGTGCATGCAAGTGCACACACATGCAGACATGAGTATTTACATAGCAAGAAGCAGTTACTTCCTCACAGAAGTTACTCTCTGTGTACTCTTGCAATTCAGCTGCTGCTGGTGTTCCTGGCATTGTGCATTCGAGAACCTGTGGTAGCCTCTTCTGAGGGACTTGGACTCTGTGGGGATGAGTAAAGGCTATCTTAGAAATGAAATCCAGAAGAGCGTTAGTAAATTTTCACTGCCGGCTTTTTATTTTCCTTAGTACTCACAATCCCATCACTTATAGGGGAAAATGACACTAATTTTTCTGCTGCTCTGACACCGGTGCTCTCATCCATGTCACTGTTTCATTGTTGGACGGGAAGGATTAAAGCCTTTTCTGCTAGGCAACCCCTACTTGACAACCGCAAATGAAATTGTGAAAAAGAAGATGTGAGGATTTGATTCAGAAAAGGAACCGCATCCTAGATTGGTGATAAAAGAGACTCTTTGAAACTTCCATTAGATGCTTTAAAGTGTCAGTATGGCTGTAAAATGCCTCATTGAAGAGAAATTGCTGTTCTTCTATCCAATTTTTCCTGATCCATAAGCCCATATCCTATGTTTATACTGCTAACTTAACACAGACGGAGATCTATAGAGGCTATTTAATGGAGTAGACTGTATTTTTCTTGTCATTGAAGTTCTCCACATTAGTGGCCTTTATTGATCCAAACAT
>JAVSBS010022948.1:0-25796 GCA_033124195.1 Coracias cyanogaster | reverse complement strand
CTGCACCCAGTCCAAACAAGCCTGGAGGCAGAGAACAGCCAGAGAGCACAAACACCAGACTGCTCCCACCCTTATAACTAACTGTGTCATTTCAAGCTACATCTAGCTTAGTGTCAACTCTGTAAAAAGAAGCCCCATAAAAAGGATTCAAGCAGAACAGTCAATATATTACTACATAACAAAAATCAACGTTAATTTGGGAATTCCCAGGACTGAAAGATTGTAATTAATATTATGTACAAATAGCTCCATTTTTGCTCATTGGTCTTAACTCTTGCTAAACAGGTTAGTCAAGGAGCTTGATATAACTGCAATAAATCGGTGTTGTAATGGTAATACTGTAAATTACTGCCAGAATTTTCCATACATCAAAACTACATTTTTGTTAAAATAATACAAATAACATAGATATATCTGCTTCTTTTGAAGCTCCTGTACTAAATCTGCCGTACCATCTTTATCTTGAGTAAAGCATAATCTCACTTTCTGGCGTTGCAAGTCTCCTGCCATATCTGAGTTTGCTGGACTTGACCTTTATTTTGGTAGAAAAAGAAAGCAAATATATTCTGGAACCTATTGCAGCAGAGTATGTGCTTATGGTCAAGCTACTTACTTCCGTCATTGGATTGACTTTGTGATATCCGGTGTAATTTTGTTCATTTGGAGTTTAAGGTCTGAAACAGCATGGCCCTTTCTCTGCTTTTCAGCTCCCTACAGAATTTATTTACAAAGTCTGAAAGAGTTGTTATAGATGCTTCCAACCAGCACATGGCTTTGACTTCTCCAGTCTGGCCTCTGAGGATGGCTGAGCAATTAATTAGCCTTTGTCCCTCAGCTCAGCTACCACTGTATGTCTGACTTTCTCAGAAAACTACACAGAAAAACAGCAGCTGTAAAGACATGGGAGAGGAAGCACAAAAAGACAGGAGAAAGCAATTTTCCATACCTCATAAAATACCACAAACACTCATAACTACATCAAGTTCCTTGATCTGAACACCTTGTCAAAATATTCTACCCGCAGGCAAATTCCACACAATTCCCCACTCATTCAGCCAGCACTGAATGGTGAAGGGACACGAGGAGAAGGGAAGAGATGCAGGAGGATTCAACTGCTCTATCTTAACCATCACCCCGTGACCGTTGCTCATCCCCTTGTCACTGCAGAACCAGACACTCCTCACCATACTGTATTTCACAGTCAATATCGAAATGCTGCCAGTTACATTTTCTACAGGCTACAAAATTTGCCACAGTTGTGCCCATGTAATACATGGTGTACTGATATAGCAATTTTTCTTTTTTTGGTCAAAGCAATTATTCAAATCATCACATAACTTTTCTGTCTTATTAAATCATCACAACTTCTCCAGGATTTATGGATAATGCTATGAGGGAAAGATTTCTCTACTGCCTCCTTTTCTTAGGGCACAAGATGTCTGACCCAAAGCTAGGAGGAGGAAAAAAAATTCTTTGCCACCTTCGGGTTTTTATTTTCATGATTTAGATAATTTAGGAAAAATTCTTTACAAGTAACAGGTCTGTTTTTCAAAGGATGGTACTTGGAAGCGACAATGTTCTTCAGTACAGTAAAGATATTAAGGAATATTCATCATACACAATAAATCAATTCGGACTTTTCAAACTGGTCAGATTTACACTCTTTTGATGACACTATGAGTCAAGAAAATCTATACCATTTCCCTTCTTACTAACCCTATGACATCGTTCCTCCTCAGAAGTAGCAGAGTATCTCAACTGGGACACGTCGGATCCTGTGATTTATTAGGAGTAAGCAGGCAGAGGAACAGAACCGTGAGCTGTTAGCTTTTGTGTGAGGTATAATTGAAAACACTTTAACAGAGCTCTGTAATTTACAGGATTTATTTTGCAGAGAGTCAGCTAAGTTATTGACAAAGCGTTAATAAAGCAGAATCACAAGATGAATAGAAGTACAAAGTCTAGAAGATCCAAACATCAAGAGTGGAGTCAACAGAGGAATATTCAATGTCTATAACCCTGAAGTACTTGCTCAACTAAATCTGTAGTTTATTTTAAGGCTAATACAAATTCTATTTAATCCCAAGTGAGGTACCACCATCTTCAATAAGAATTTAAGACACTTTCAAAAATAGAAGTCCATCTTTCTTTACGGAAGTCTCCCGACTTAACTACTTTTATACATCCACATCTGCTACAGACTTAGCTCATTTTTCTTAGTTTTAGAGGCAAACAAAGGCTTGTCTTGGCTGCACTTAACAAATAGATTTCCCTTTTTGTTTTCCAGTTGACATATGTTGCACTCCAGCAAGTCAAATCAGGTTATATTAGTGATCAAACTAAATAAAATAACACAGCAAGCCTGGCTGATGCAACATGGTGCGAAGTGGTTTCATGGGTTGGACTTGACAGGATTAACTTGATAAGCGACAGTAAGCATTGCAAGAGCCGTGCAGGGAAGAAGGAAAGGGGGAAAAAATGTAGAGGCAGCCATTACTGGCAGATTAAATACAGAAACAGCAACTGTTCAGCTTGCCTTTGTAAATTAAACCTTATTTTTCTAACCCTTCCTTCCCTTCCCACCCCAAATCAGCCTAGGCAGACATCTCCTCATATTTCTTCTACAGTTCTCAATGCATTTCCCCAACTCACCAAGTTACTGTGTACGTGACTAGCAAACATAAGATCTCTCTGTTTGGGCACTCCAAAATAGAGCACATATATACCAGATAAAAGTGGATATTGATGGAGAGAATGAACTCACTGACCTGCTTAAAGAGCTATTAAAATTAAATTCTTGAAGTACACTGCTTGTTTTTTTCAGAGCAGGTACCCAAGTAGAAACCACATCCAGCTAAGCAGCCAACACGACTAAACACGCTCAGAAGTCAGCATCCAGAGTAAGTCAAAGATTCTCAATGGTATGAGGCCAGAAGCCTTAATCTGCTCATTAGTGGAGAAATTCCCCAAGGAGGTAATAAAGAAACAACTACCACTGACAGCGAATTAAATAGACTGATGCAGACACGAAATCTGTATCTGGTACAGACAAGGAAATTATGTCCAAGAGTTGGTTAACTCATTTCTAAGCCATTCCTTCATCTGAAAGGTACAAAGACCTCGCAATAAACTGATGATGACTACAAATCTGAAGATTCAGGTCATCATATCACAACAGAAGATATTATTTTTATTATATTAATATGATCTGAATAACCATGACAGGTTCAGTTTGGGTTGATAGTATAGAAGCTGGTTAGACGCACACCCCCACCCTCAGTAAAGCTCGGTTTTGATCCTTAATTTCTTCGCTTTGGGAAATTTGAAAGAGACAATATTAAAAATAACTGCAGTACAAGAATGCACCCAAAGCACAACATTGTTATTTCTGGCTAAAACCACAATTGAGTCAACTCAGAACTCAGTTTTGTGAATCTCAAATGGTTCTGCTGATCCGGAGACAAAGTCTAGCCGACTATTGACCTCTTCCAACTTGATTTAGTCAATCTAAGCATCAAATGGATGTCAAAGCACTTGTAACTGTTTTCTAGAGAGCTAGTATCAAAACATTCTCAATTTGTTCCACAACTGCCCTACTAATAGTGTTAAAATCATGGCAACCTGACCCCCTTCAAGTTGATGGGGGTTTTGCCACAGACCACAGTGTTAACCATCACACCTTTGATTTTTGTCTTCACTTATTCATTATTTCAAAGGACCGTTATTATAATGACTTTTAAATGAAATACTGTTTTTCAAAAAAATTTTATTTTTTACAAATGGAATACTTTTAAAACTCCCCAGGAGAGGAAAGAAAAAGCCACTCCCTGAGGCACAAAGTTAAATGTAACATTAAATTCTTAAGATTCTTCCCACAAGGGAAATAACCAATATGAAGTAGCGTTTATTAAAATGACGATTGAAATTAGGAAAGTAAATAACGATCCTTTGTAAAAATCAGAAAATCAGTATCTTAAGCCATGCTTTTCTTAAATAAAATGGGCCTGGATGCCCCTTTCTTTCAAAGCTTTCAAAGTTGACATCTGATCTTATAAAGCACAATTCAGCTACAGTATTTGAAATACGTAGGTATTTTCTTTAGCAAGACATTTATTTCAGAGGTTCTGTAGGTAGCTAAAGACATAATTTTTAAGGATTGAAAGTGCTTTACATCCTTCTACTTAAACGATTCAGTAATAAACACAGACAACTCACCTCAAAATATATTTTATCTCATCCATATTTAAAGGTGTTGAAGTAGAGAAATCAAGAGGAAAACAACTGAAAATTCAGAAAGAAGTTGAATACAAGAAGAAAAAGTGAAAGTATTGATCTGAAGAAAGTTTACATTAACTTTTAAAGAGATGTACATATGAGAACTTATCCTTCTGATGTTGAGGTGACAGAAAAGAACAGCGGGTGGGGACAGGCTCTGTAACTGCACACTCGCACACAACTCGGTTTTAAAAGCCATTGTTTGGGTTTTAGCAGGAACTGCTGAAGTCAACAGCGATGTTTCTAAAAATGAAGGGGCAGGATGAAAGGCAGACAAGAGATGAGAACTCCAAGTTCCAAGAGAGAAAGACAAATCAAAGCCTTTGAGAACCCTACACTAACCTCCAGAAAAGGGATACCCTCCACCACTCAGACCGTGTCTTCTTGTATGTGTTTTAAAAACTCTTGCTTTTTATGAGTCGGCTCTACCATTCCACCTTTCAACTACTGGGGAATTCAGAGGTCCCCAAACCATCTTCCTCAATAGCTGGAATAAGTCAGCATTGAAGGTAAAGGGCTGTCAGCTGTCAACCAACAACGTTCCCATATCAACATCTCCTTCTCCCAACCTCTTCATGAGTCAAAAAGCATATTTAACACAGGTTGAACTCATAATGACCAAAGCTCCTGCAGACAAATTCACCAAAATGTCAGTGCCCCTGTCAATCTTTATCACCTCCCCTAGGCAAGGCAATCACATTTCCAATGCAGCAATCGGAGTTAAGTTTCCATATCTCTGGTTATTTATGCAGCAAACAAAAATATTTGCCCAAAGCAAACCAGGATGAAGAAGAACATATTTGGGTGCACAAACAGCGGCATGTGGGAGCAAGCAAATCCAAAAGGAAGAAAATAGCAAAATAAATTCATTCACTGGGAAGCAAAGGTTCAGGTTGGACGTGGCCCTTTTCTGAAGGAATTGAAATCACCATAAGATGGGAAGGTGAATAGTAGCTCTTAAAATAAAATTTAAACTGTTTCTGTTTCTCAAGTATGAAGACGACAGCTGTGATTTTTTGCTAGATTGTTCAATTTTCTTACACGTTTCAGAAATACCTTTGAGATTTTATTAGATTTGGGATTGATCATAACTAACATTCAAGCTCGAAGTACCCTGTCCTCCCATTCATCTGATCATACCATGAGTTTGTTGAGGACTCTAGAAACTTGCACAGAATTCCTTGAGAGTCAGACTGCAAGGTGCTCAGATTGCCTTCAAAAAAGAGGAGGACAGGGAACCCTATGCTTTCTGTAGTGTTTCTTCATTGCTTTTGTAGAAACTATCAAGAACAATGCCACTGAGGACGTCAGGCCTGCGTCCCCACATTTTGACACACAGACTACTCTGGGCTGAGCTGCTCAGCGAGAACCAGCATGCTATGAGGGTCTGCAGAGGCACGTTAGAAATATGAAGTATCAAAGAGTGAGGTAGATTGTGCCTTACAATGAGCCTGAAGTTCTCCAGGCAGGGGCTTCTCCAGGAAAATCTGCATGTAGCCTTAGCGATCCTGTAATGGCCTTAAAATCCTGTGGGGCATCTCTTGGGTCTCCTCAAGATACATAAACAAGGAGGTTCTTGTGGGGTTTCCAGGAATCATCCATAAACAAGGATGTACAAGTAAGAAATTCTGCTTCAGGTACATTCAGCAAGTTCAAAACATCTGCTGTTTCTCCTCTTCACCACAGGGAGAGTAAAACACCTTGGCCCGCTGACTTGTTTTGGAATAACCAGGGCTCTCCAACACTGCTTGACTCTGCAGCATCCCATTGGGAAAGCCCCAGATGCCAGCTGATCACCGTGGGTGCTGCCGGACCCAAGTAGGACTTGCATGGGGGATGCCTCCAAGCGTGGTAACCACGCTGCCAAGAACAGCACCTTGTCTGATAAACAATCCCACCGTCAACTTACAAATGATGCCACATGCTTCGAAAGCAACCTGTGAACTGTGCCAATACATATCCCTTGCAGCTCTAAGTAATTAACAACACAACTATATATGCAAATAGCATTGCAGGAGACCGAAAATTAGATGTTAATTCATTATTAAATATTTCCTTCTAAAATGAGACATCAGATGGAGAGCCTAATATAGTTTTTCTTTGATTACTTGGTTGGTTTCAATACGCAGTTGTTATTTAACAAGCAGGGTAGGAGCAGAGGGGAGGGAAAGCAAGTTGTCTTTAGCAGTTATTTATAAATTCTGGGAGGAGAGCCCAGGGAGAGAGCAGAACAAAACCACATCACCTGGAGCTCGTGCTGCCTGACCTGAGATTTCTCAGCTGATAATCAGGAATATTAGTGATATGAATTACAATCCCAGCACTTTATGCACTCATTTTTAATCATCACGAATAAATTCTAGTCATCTTTCAAGGCTCATTACTCATTAATTTCTATGATCATGTTCTCAAAGAGTCTATTTTTGGTGATTTTTTCAGTTTTCTGTTCTGTAAATCTGCATTCTGCAGCGTGTGCCAGCTAGATATACCTCTAAACGCAAACGATTCCTGCTTCAAGGTAGTTGTATCTGAAACCTCAAAGCCAGTTCTCCCACCAACCCTCACATGCAAGTCCAAAAATACTCATGCAGACAGCACGTAAATTCCAAACCCTGCAAGAAACCTGTAGTGGATCAACGCCGATTAAGCTGGAGCCCCTTACACAAACCTGCATTTAACATGGAATTTTGAACCCTCTTTGACCAGATTTATACACATTAAGAGAATATAGTGATCTGACCAACTGATTAGCCATGAAATCAAAAGTGCTCAGTATGAAAAGTCTTCAAAGATTAGATTTCTGCAGGAGGACCACAGAGATGCCAGTAAGTGGTGCTTGAAATGCTAATTGCTCGGAGGTAAAGTTCCACCTGTCAAACAGTGTTCCGGCAGCATTATGGGCTTCTAATGGTTTTAATTAAAGGTCTTATGCTTAGCCACCTTAGTTTAGACGTGAAATTAAAGTTATACTGACTGCCGTTCACATCAATAAAGTGTTTTACAGGCTCTGACTCCTCTATTCCTTTTTTTCCAACCCAGTATGTTGCTCTCACATACAGCCACACAGTCCTCTCTAGCCTTCATCACTAAATCTTCATTATTGAGACACTTTTATTATATTAAACTACATGCACCTTCCAAGGAGGGGAAAAAAAAAAAGCCTTCTTGCCATTGAAAGAACGGATGGCTGGCAGAGCATGATTTACAGTAATTAGCAAGATTAAGAACCACAATTAACTGCAATTACTCAACAGAGTATTAAAAGAGAAAAATCACCATGCAGTGTGTCAGTAAATAAATACATGGACAATGCAGTTTCTTGCAGATGAAGCGGAACATGGCTGGTCAGGCCGGGTCACAGGCCAAGATACTTCTTCATGCCATCAAAAGCATATGTCATGCAGGAGCATGATAGGAGCAAAATAATTTTCAGGGTTGATGTAACATAGCCACCACCTTTGTAAATGCAGGGTCCACAGATTTCTACCTCTCCGAGGAGGGAGATTATAGCCCTGAAAGCTCATGGAATGTCTGGGTAGCAAGTTTGCAAATAAAGAGAGGAATACAAAGTATTTACAAAACATGACAGCTTTCTCCCAAACTGCTTTGACTTCTTTGTTTCTGGAAAGTGACTAAATCAGTGTTAACTAAAGAAAACCAAACAGTTTATTTCTCCCTGCAAGGTCTTCTGCTCACTCCTGTGCCATACTCTGCTCTTTCATCTCCCCCCTTCACTTCTCCAGCCCAAGGATCAGCTAGACCTGGCTTAGGCTCAGGACTGGTTTTTTTACACTACTTTTTCTTGTAACTCTCTAGTCTAAATCATAACTACTCATTATCAATCTCACATCAGCACATTTACCAAACCCCATCCTATAAGGAGCTGTGCTGTTGCAGACTTACAAATATTACTGAAGAGGACCATACTAAATACAAGTTTTTCCTCCTATGATCCACAGGCTAGTAAGAGGAATCAGAAGCAGTTGAATTTTCCTCAAAACCAATTAGGAAATTAGTCTTCAAACCAAAATATCCCAATGCAAGCTTCTTTATCTGAGAATTTCAACTTGTCTTGGTTACATTTGAGTAACCGAGGCTGGAACAAGCAGTCCCTTTAAGAACAGTAACAGAGAAGTTTGTCATACAACATTAAACAAAAAAATAGACGTTTTCCACATCTAACCTTTTCCCATGTTATAATTTAGATTGGTGCTAAGTCATCTGTTGTATTTGGATTTCAGCAGAATATTCTATATGGAAACTGAATTCAAGAGAAAGAGAAAGGGATCAGAAAAAGAGCTTTTGGTAGGTAAGGCAGGGTAAGGAAAAAAGCTGAGACAGTCCTCAAACTGCACAGAGTTTGTTAACCGGATTCTTGAAGTATCAGTCTCATAACAGATTGGTTTTACCTCGTTATTTGGTACCAACCCCAATATGGTCATTAAATTAGCTAATAGGAGTCAGGAGGATTGATTGACTGGGGAGTACCAGGTGTCACTGGGAGGAGTCACAGAATGGCTCAATTTTACCACTACACCTGGAGACATAAAAAAAACCCGCCTCTGTAGTTAAGTGAAAGATGGTGCTCTTTGTACCTGTTAAATTTCTGTTAAATGCTCTTGGTGTCTGTTAAATTTCTGTTAAACAGTCTTTGTATCTGTTAAATGCTCTTCGTATCTGTTAATTTCTGCTAAATACCAGGAACTCATCAGAAGTACAAGGAGAGGAAACCAAATATGCTTCATGTAAAACGGGATTTTACAATTTAAAAAGTTAAATCCTATTACGCATCATTTTTCCAATGGACGGAAACACAAAGAACTCAATTTTCAATACCACCTAGTTTTGCACATCTTTGCTCAAGAAAGACGAATTACAACATATACAACTATTGCAAAGAACTCCGGATGATCAAGAAGTGGGAACAGAGGATGAGATTAAAACAAAATTGCTTCTTTACCCTAGAAAATTAACTAGATTTCGTGCCAGTAAATAAACAAGGAGGAGAGAAGAAACAGTTATGCTGTAAGGCAAAGTCAGAAGAAGGAAAAAGTAAGCTGGCTAAAAGCCAAAGTTGAAAAATCAAGGTTTGTAACAATGAGAACAATTAAGGCCTGCAATAACCTTCCAGATCTCCAGAGGAGCTGAACTGGTGCTTGCCTATGAGCAGCAGCTGATCTCACAAGGATGTTGAATAAAAAGGACTGAAAACAAACTTTCTGAGGGAGATACCCCAGGATTTACCTCTAAACAGGGATGAGAACAAGCCTCAGGATGGGGACAAACACTTGCACTGCAGAATTTATCCTCCTTTTTTGGGGCTTTACTAAAACCAGACTTCAGGAAAGAGAAACCTGAGACCAGTCATTTACCAACACATTGATACCATTGACTGTGCCTCCTCTAACATCAGCCGACATCTTCTGTATCTGAAGAGCGGCAATGGTCCCACACTGATCATAGTTAATCACTGTGCTCATGGATTAATAACTAGTGGTAATTCAGCATCCATTTCTGGAGTCTCATTTCTTCCTCAAATGTTTTACATTCAAGTCGTTATTGTACATGAAACATGAAGCCACGAAAACATTTTAAAAATCCAACAAGGTACTTTCTTATTTACAAAAGAGAACTAGAAATTATTCATGCCATAACCATATACTAAAGCAGAAAAAAAAAAAATAATTCTGGAGTTATGCACCAAGGACAACATCAGAGTTTCTTGATGTTAAACCAGTAAACACTGCCTATATTGTTCCTTTAGAGAAAATTTATTGTCCTAGGAGCCATTTCACGGCTGATAGATAAAGGTTTCCAACAACTATTTCCCTTATTCATCCTAAATATAACATTCTAAAGCAGACATACCATCACCCCCTAAAAGGTGATTTTCTCAAAGTAAACTGGCCATGCTCCGATATCCAGAATTATCCTTGTGGTTCTTTTCCACTGCAAACCACCACATCCTCACTCCGAAGCACCCACAACTTTTTGGCTACAGACACCAAGTCTGGCAGCAAGTGTGAGGAGTTCAGCTCCTGAACAAGGGGCTGCCCCTGCCGAGCTGGACGAGACCAGGATGAGGAGTTTGCAGCTCACTAACCAAGCTCAGAAGATGGTTCGTGATCATATCCAGCACAAAGCGGGTTGCAATTTCGCAATCTGCTTTTATTCCTGCCACAGCAGCCCCTCAAGCAGGGCTACCACACTCCTCAGGATGTGAAGCCGATATCCCTACACCAGGTTAATTAAAAGAAAAGTGAAGGGCTTCAGAGCCAGCTGGAGCTCACAGCCCAAACTTTCTATACAGACATCAACGAACTTCCACCTCTGGTTTTAGGACAGAAAAACAGAATGACACAACTCCATAAAGACAGAAAAGGCAAATCTTCAGGGGAAAATATTTTTTTAAATATAGAAAAAAAGTGTACCTTTTTAGCTCTTCATCCCACTCTCACTTCCAGCAGCCTCCAGAAACCCAGAAAATTCTTACGAGCTGAGGGCAATGGTCAGAGCACTCCTCCCTGCACAGAAAGCCCAAGTTCCAACCAAGCATCCTGGGGCTACTTCACACTTTCCTCCCAGGTGAGCAGATTTCACAGCTCCACCCCCCCAGACCCCAGCACTCCCATTCCCTACCCAGACACACAGCTGCAGAATAAATCATGGCAAAGCGGTAAAACCACTGAGCTTTGACAGCAGCATTCCATGTTTTAATTACCGCTAAAATTTCTAGCGTGCTTTGACTTACTGTGTCAAAGCCCACCAACGAAATCCCTCTGCACAACAGCAGAGAGGGATAAGGGTTCGCTGGGTGATTTCTGGGTGATGGGGATGGAAATCCACAGTGTTTCAGGACTCCTCTGCAAATACGTTTTATAGCTATTGAGGGTTTAACATTAAACTTTGACAAGAGTTATTTCCAAGCGCTCTGAGATGCTGTGATGATAAGTGAGACTGAATTCCCAGGTGGTCCTGGCTAATCTGCATCACTCCCAGAGATCTGCTCAATTGACACCTTGAAAAATGATGATGATCTGCTACAACCCGGCTTAATTAATTGAACTGTTCATCTCCTCTCCTCCCCCGTATTAACACACTTGATGGGAGGAATCTGTAATCTGCATAATTACAGTAGTGAAAGCGGGGATGCTGAGGGAGAATGTGGGAAAACACAATTTTTATTAAAAATAAATCAGTCACCCATGGGTGAGAACTGTGGATAAAATTAACGTGTAAACCCCATTTTTGCTGTTTTTTAACAAACAATCATTCAAATATAAATTGTCTATAAAACAGTACAGGTATCTCTGCCACCTTTTTGCAGGCATTTCCCCGGGGCCTCAGACATTGTTAGGAGAGTTTATTTGTAAACAGGGACTTTATTGTGACTTGTGCTCAAGTTGAGGCCACACGTCTGTCTCAGCTATGCCTGTCCCCCTCCAATGGAAAGAAAATTGTCGTCAAGCCAAAGGCAAGATATGATTTTTCAAAATAATTTTTACAACTAGTGAGGTTGTTTACTGCAGATAACAAGTTTTTAATCTTTTCTTCTTTAATTTGAGATAAATAAGATTTATTTCAAGCATAATTAGAAGACACAATGTCAATATCCCCAGAACTTCTCGCAAATTCTCACAGACAAATTGATAGCTCTGTATATTAAATAGCATCATCGTTTAGATATTATGTCTCCTAGAAAGCTTATTTCAGATAAATAAGGAAATAATGATGACAAACCTCCTGTCTTTGCTGATGTTGCCAGCATGGTGGGATTTGTAGAGCTCGTCCATGGCTGGAGAAGCCACCACCGCTCACACTAGCCCAGGGCCAAAAAGTCCATTTTGCCTTCTGTGTACCCTCAACGCCCAGCCAAAATAATTGAAACCCAGAGGGACACTTCAATGCATTTGTAGTTCATGCTGGAGGTTTTCTTTGTGCTCAATTAGTGTTTGTCATGAGCCAGTTTCAGAGCTGAGGATTAAGAAGTAAAGGGACGGGTTTTGCATGCAACAGCTAATTCAGTCCAGTTCAGTGTAATCCCTATGTTAGAATCTGAACTCACAGATACTCGCAGGAAACTTGTGTTAATCACCTGACATCATCCTTCCATTATCTCCAAGTCATTATTTCCTGCCTGCCGGTAACAGCGTTATTTCATTGGGCAAGAAAAACAGCTCACATTCTTTAAATTTAAAATTTACATTTAAATAATAAATTAATATATTTCATAACATAGCATGCATATATATTTGCACAATGAAGTGAATGGAAAGACAGTAATTTTATCCCAATAATACACTTCAGAATTTACAGTAGTAAATTCATGCCCAGTGATGCTGGAGGAAAGTGGAGCTTTCTATTTTGCACAGTAAAGCTGTGCAGAATTTGGTATCTGATTATGGATTGAGACACTTATTGCAAGTGCCCATGAATTTATCCATGAATTCTGAAAAGACAGTCAATCTCCCTATCTTAAAGCACCACAAGAGCAGGGGCTCAAAGAGCTCATGGGATGTAGTGGGTTCACACTACCAAAATCCTTTCTTGGGAGCTGTCTGAGTTTGAGAGAAAGGGTCTTGTTTTCTTGTGTCTTCAAGACTGCAGTTCACTAGGTACTACGAAGGCAGAGCAATAATATTTTCCTTATTAATCTGAGTTTTCCAGATGCTTGGAAAAAATTTAAAGTCTCTTTCAAAGAAATATCCTACACTCCATAAATTAAAGCTGTGTAACAGTCACAATTAGCATTTTAAATATTGATCGAAAAGTGTGAGAGCTGCTGGCTGAAGACTACAATTTCCTATGGTAACAAGCAGTTTAACTTGTCTTAATATAACCCTTTAATAACAATTAAAGACAATCAAAACCTATCCTTCCCACCTGCTACTCAGAACCTTCAAAGGAATTGATTATTTAAATTTGGTTTTAACTAAGATGGTTCTGCTGCAGTCCTTAATTGGGGCTGATCTCGATAACAAGGAGCGAGGCCTTCAGCAGCAGCTGGAGCTGAGCAGCTTGGCTGGTACCTCAGCTGCTGGCCATCACAGTGGCTTCATGGCCATCCTGCTGCATCCCTGGCTGGTGCTAAACTGCAAACAGCCCAATGCTCTGCTCTTGGATTTTCAATGTTCTGAACAGAAGCTTTATGAATTGAGGCTTGGAAGCCCTCTGCTGGGAGGCCAGGCTGGGGGTGGTGAAATGTTACCTGGCGTTTTTGTGGCATAAAGCGTAGAACACAAGGGAAATCTTGAAAAAAGTAGCGTGTGTTCTCTAGAGGTTGGACGCTGGTCTAAACTTCTCTGCTTTTCTCCCCAAAGGCACATGGCCACGCACTCTGCCCAGAAGCCTCATCAGTGCATGTACTGCGAGAAGATGTTCCACCGGAAAGATCACCTTCGCAACCACCTGCAGACCCACGATCCCAACAAGGAGGCCCTCCACTGTCCCGAGTGCGGCAAGAACTACAACACGAAGCTGGGCTTCAGGCGGCATCTGGCCATGCACGCGGCTGCCAGCGGCGATCTCAGCTGCAAGGTGTGTCTCCAGACGTTTGAGAGCACCCAGGTCCTGCTGGAGCACCTCAAAGCTCATTCTAGGCGGGCTTCTGGTGGAGCGAAGGAAAAGAAGCATCCGTGCGACCACTGTGACAGGCGCTTCTACACCCGGAAGGACGTGCGGAGACACTTGGTAGTACACACGGGGCGGAAGGACTTCTTGTGCCAGTACTGCGCTCAGAGGTTCGGCCGGAAGGATCATCTGACCAGGCACATGAAGAAAAGCCACTCCCAGGAACTGCTGAAGATTAAGACCGAGCCAGTTGACATGCTGGGTCTCCTGAGCTGCAGCTCATCCGTCGCCGTGAAAGAAGAGCTGAGCCCTGTCCTGTGCATGGCATCCAGAGACATGATAGGTGGTAAGAGCTTCCCTGGCGTGTTGCCTGTGGGCATGTACAGCACACACCTCCAAACCATGCCGAGCTCAGGGATGCCCCATTCTTTGGTTCCTAACTCTCTTCCAATGGGAATGAGCTATCCTCTGGAGTCTTCTTCTCCCATCTCCTCCCCACCGCAACCTCCTCCAAAGTATCAGCTTGGATCTACCTCATATTTGCCTGAGAAACTACCCAAAGTAGAGGTGGACAGCTTTTTGTCAGACTTCCCTGGCAGCCTGTCTCTCTCGTCTGGTGAGCCTCAGTCCTCTTCGCCTCAGCCACCCCCCCTGGATGAGGCTTTGCTTTCCAAGAGCCCTGCTAACCTCTCAGAGGCTCTCTGTGCTGCTAACATGGACTTCTCTCATCTTCTTGGCTTCCTCCCCCTAAATCTTCCTCCTTGCAATCCTCCCGTCTCGTCAGGGGGGTTGGTCATGGGCTACTCGCAGGGGGAGACGCAGCCACTGCTTACCACTTTGCAACACCAACCTCAAGAACCTCCCGGAGCCGGGGCCTCGCTGAACTTTGGGCCCCTCCACTCGTTGCCCCCTGTCTTCACCTCCAGCTTGAGCACAACCACGCTGCCGCGTTTCCACCAGGCATTCCAGTAAGCTGAGAACAGCACCGGAGAACAGATCTTTCAGTCGCCCTTTTGTGGAGAGCCTTAAAAACGCACAACTCTTCCTTCCCTTGGGGGTGCGAAAGCTTCGCCGAGCTGTTTCAGACAGGAGGTTTCTGATCTCTGGAGGGAGCACTTGTAGACTGGACCAGCAGATATCCCCGTGCGAGTCCCAGTCCTGTACAGCGAAAAGATTTCAGCGAATAGACTGGATATATTTTATCTAATTTTTAATCTGTGAATCAGGAGCCGCGCTTAGCACTGACCTTCCCTGAGATCCTGGAGCTGTGTTCCTCTTTGGGAAGGGACTGCCCCTAAGAAGGAGCTGAGACTTTCATCTTGGGGTAAACTTTTGAAGAGTCCAGTTTCCATTTCATGTTCTCACACTGCAATTCTGGCCAAACAGCCAACGCCTCCGCACGGAGAAGGAGGACAAGCCTGATATCCGCTGCCTGTGAAGCCAACGGGGAAGAGGCCGGCCTTCCCCTCTACCTCTCATCCCATCACCGCATCCCACTTACTCCACATCAGTGTTAAGCACCGAGACCGTTTACATGGTGAATTCAGAGACGTCACACCTCATTCTCCTTGGCAGAGCCGTCAGGTTAAACTCCTCACAGCTCCCATTGTTTACACAACACAGATCAGTTCCCGCCCTTACAGAAACAGGAGGCACCAGAAGACACTGGTTGGATCCCTGGTGTAGCTAGAACACTGTTTACACAGCGAAGTCAGGTCGCCCTGATTTCTCTTCACGTACCGCGTTCTTCCCCCATGGGGAAATACTCTGCTTTCTGGACCACTTCAGCCTCTGCCGCTGCCGGCAGCAGCTTCCCGCCTTTTTCTCTCTGGCTTTCCGGGCGTCGAGGGGATGGAGCAGCTCTCACAGCTTGGCTCGGATCTGTGGTGCACGGACAGAGCCCTTTTAAAGCTCTCCCGCAGGCATCTGTGCTGGAAACCAAAGCAGGTGAAGCAGCGAGGGCAGGAGCTCGGGGCCGGCAGCGCTGTGGTAGCGGGCGCGGGGGGACGGGGCTGCAGGCCCCGCTCCGGAGGTTCCCTTCGGAGGAGGAGCAGAGTCCCGAGTTCCTGGGGTGGTTTTACCACCGCAGCTCAGTGAGGTCAGTACCTTTGGCTTAGCCACGGAGCGGTCTCAAGAGGTATTTACCTCAGTCCTAGGGTGAGAACATCCAGGAAACAGGAGGAAAAAAAAATGGTCCCGACCTTCCTGCCCTCGATCAGTGTATTTGGAGCATTCTCCCCAACACTAATAGTTCTACCAGCCGCGGAGGGTTTGGGAGAGGAAACCCTCGGGATCGGTTTCCGCTGCCCTTTTTGGTCTTCTCCTCCTGAAGTTCTCCGCAGTCCCGCTGCCCGGCTCCCTGCCCCTCTCCGACGCTCTTCCATGGCCCGTCCGCGGGCGGAAGCGGCGGCTCGCTGCCATGTCAGCGTCCGCCTCGGCTCCTCTCGCGTTTCCCTGCGAGTCGCCGGGGTTTCTGCACGCAGACCCGCACAGCTTCGTGCCTCAGCGTGGAGGAGCCGTCGCAGGCCAACAGAAACCAGGAAATCCGTCGATATTGTTCTGCACACACGTAGAAAACGCCGATCTACCTCTGCTCCGTGCGGCCAGACGCTGCCCGCCCTCCTCTTCCCAGAGCGCACCCGCTCCGGGGGTGCCCGTTCTGCTGAGCCATCGACCCCGCCGCGGGACGGGAGCCGTGCCCTGGTTCTTCACAGGCTTGTCCCCTCCCGGTTTTTTCCCTCCAGAATTTTATTTTTAATTTAGCGTAGGAATCCCTCCCACAATGACTGTTTTAGCGACCCACTGATCCTCCGAAACATAGACCAGTTGTTTTAGGTTAGCCAGCAATGCTGCAAATAATACTTTTGTATCAAAAAAAAAAAAAAAGTAATATAAGATTTATTTACCTCAGCAATATCCTGTGGCAATGATCTCCCCAGGTGAATGCAGTACTTCCTTCTCTCCGCTGCAAAACGTGGCCTTCCGACGTCCAACGAGTGCCTTGTTCTCTGACCCAGCACCGGCGAGGGCGGCGTTCCCGCTGCTCGCCTCTTTTCCCGCACCGAATACCTCAGGCCTGTCGTCTTGTGCTTTGCTCTTGGCAAATCAAAGTGTCACACTGGTAGCAGTCACAAGCCTCACCCTGTCTGCAGTTTGAGAGGGTTATTTGGGGGTTTGGTTTTTTTTTTGGGGTGGGTTGGAGATAAAACCGGTCAGCAATGGTCACTTGCTGCAAGCGAGGATTATCAGACTGACGCGACGCCGTCGCTCGCCTCCTTCCGCTCGCGCTCCTTGTACTCCCAACAGGTGTCACCACTGGAATTCCTTTAGCAGCAGTAGCTAAACTTAGAGCCAGGCATCGTTTTTCCTACCAGTAGTCTGTCAAAGAATAAACGGAATTCATTTTGCTACGACTTGCACGTGTCAGTTGCTTTCCGCAGCTCTTCTCCCGAGCAGAGCTGTGGGCCCGGCCCCGGGAACGCCGCGCGGCAGCCGGGACCAGGGATTCTCTGGGCGATGGAGTCGAATTCCCCTTCCCCGGCAGCGTTCCGAATCCGCGAGTGTTTTGTCAGCTGGTCTAAAAAATCCCGAGGCTGCTTCCGTTTGAAATACCAAGCGCGCAATGCACAAAGTAATAACGCACAAAATAATTCCTGAAACCGGCCAACAAATTCTACCTGTTCGTAACAAAAAAAAAAAAAGCTTTGAGCACCGGAGCTGCATCACTCGGGAATCTCGGTTCGTTGGGAACAGGGATTTTCCTCTGCTGGGAAAAACCAGCAGAGCTCAGCTTCGCTGAGCTGCGGCGGACGCGCGGTCGGAACCGCTACCTCGCTAGTGAGAGGGACGAAAGGTTTCATCCCAGAATGGGGCTTTTTGTTTTAAATCAAGGTTTCTCGCCCATTATTAACGGCGGGAATAGGAAACAGCCGCGGAGCATCAGGAGGGTTTAGTTAAGCACAGAGCGTGGCTGGCTCGGGGGCGTTCAGCGGGAGCAGCGCAGCCAGGAGGGACACGGACGTTCAGGCATCGCCGATCAGCCCCAGCGCTAGAAGGGGCACAGCCACAACGCCCCACAAGAAATGAGGCCGATTCCAGCTCGCTGGGAGCCACACGAGCCGCTCCCCTGGCAGCAGAGGCTTAACGCAGCCGGCCGGGCAGCCCCGGCTCAGCTTTCTGGAGCTCTGCAAAAGGCTGAAGATCTTTCTCCCCACGGGATTCCAGCCCCAAGGCCATTTGTGCGGCGGGACAACGTGTTCACTCGCATTTGCTTCCACCGGGTTTCACTTGACAGGATCTCCGGGACTTTGGCAGGCCGCGCGTGGGCTCTGGCAGCAGCTCCGCAGCCCGGCTGCTGGGGGCCGGTGTGGGTGTCGCTGGGGGGGATCCCTTTCTCCCCGCCTGCAGATGGAGAGTTTCAGGCCTTCTGTTGGGAGCTCAGCTCTTTGTTCTTTAATTCCTTCCTTGCTGACAGGTGAAGCGCAGCTGCTTGGAGGATTTCCTGCAGATCGCTGAAAAATCCTCATTTCCTTTCTCTCCCTTTGCTGTCTGGGAGAAGAACCCCCCCTGGGGCAGTTTCTGCTGCCTGCAATTAAATTTTTTACAAAGGAATCCTGAACGACGCTCTCCCCATCACGCTGCCTGATTATTTCTCTGCTCCAGTCCCGGCTCCTCGGGCTTGCTGCATCCCCCCCCGGGTGCCTGTTTTGGGGACTTGCTGCTCAGGTCCTGTGGACGTTGTGCCACCAAAGAGCAAGTGGAGGAACGGCTCCAGCAGAACCACTTCATTAACACTTTACGGGTTTCCACCTTTATCCAAAATTGGCTTTTTTTCGTAACTCCCTGTATTTTTCCCAGTTGTCAGATGGGAATTGCCCTCTGAAGCTCTGGGTACGATCCTGCCCGGACTCCTGCCTGGTAGAAGGCGGTTGGGTTTAGCCTGGTCTGTGGTTGGGCTGGATGATCTTGAAGGTCTTGTCCAACCCAAGCGATTCTGTTTCTATGACACCGGGACACTGTTGGCACCTGCCTCCCTCTCGCCCTTGCTGTGCCCACTTCTCTGTAAGAGGCCGCAGCAATTCCTCCCTGGCGGAGCAACCGAGAGCTGCCCGAGGAAACCCCTGGCACGGCTTCCCCCAGACCCGCTGTCTCCTGTTCCTCCCACCACGTCTCCAGCCTCGACTGCTCCCGGGTCCTGCCGTCCCTGGCACACGGCCGGTGCACACCCAGCTCGCCTCCCTCACCCCAGGATGCACTCACTCCATTCTGGTGAATAACCGGGATCCTTCGGGAATCCTTCCACGCGTTCCAGCCGCACTGCAGCTCCAGGTAAGGCGGTTTCTCCGGGAGCATTCCCCAGCAGGCTCCTCCGGCTCAGAGCCGTCTCCACACGGTGCTTTAGAAACGGGCCAAGCACAAACGGTCACGGGTGAAAAGGACACCCAGAAAACGCCTCGTTCTGCTTCCCGCAGCTCCAGACGAGCTTCGCTTCCCGAGCGAGCGCAGGGAGGCTGCAGGACGAGGCTGAAGCTCCTTCCCCGCCCCGTGCTCCCAGCTGAAGCTGCGTCCGCAGCGTCCTTCCCGCCAGCGCCCAAATACCCAAGAGTGTTCCCGACATGGACGGAGCTTCTCTGCACTGGGACGTTAAAGGCATCGCGGGGAAAGCAGAACAGGGAATTTGGAACGTGGTTTTTAATTCCTGTTAAACAGGCCAGCTCTCCATTGTCAGCCTGGGGAAAATCCTCAGTGTGAACGTCTTGTTGAAACCAACCGTCTCTCGTTTTGCCTTCACCTTCATCCTGCCCAGCTCCTCAGCTTCAAGACCACGCAAGGGGCTGCCCAGCTCCAACACGGGCCGCACCAAGACGACAGGGACAGCTCGGGGGGACGCCAGTGACTTCTCCTCGCGAGGGCCTCGGCTTCGGGCGCTTTGTGGGGTTCCCCGCTCTAGCGCTCCCTGATCTCTAGCTTCAGAAAGGTGGTTTTGTGACATTTGTACCAGTACTTCCCTCAACCAACCACCCAGAGCTGTCCGAACTCAGGCCGGGGCAGCGAAGGGGACGCACGGGAGCCATCCAGAGTCAGCCCTGGGAGAACAGCTCCCGAGGGAACCTCGCAGCCGAGAGAACCTTCTCTGGGCAGAGCTGCCTCCGGCACAGGCTCTGCCAGAGCCGCCGCCGAGGGCAGGGTTTGATCCGGAGCTGGCAAATATCCCACATACGGGAAAGGGTTCGGGCTTCCGCAGGACGCGGCAGGACCCGGCCAGCGCCCACCCTCCCCTCCCGCAGCGACAGCCGCCAAAGCCAGAAGCTTCCTATTGTTAGAGCTCGACTGTTCTCCCGAAAACAAACTCTAGCACTTTTACACACGGTGAATAACCTCTTGTGATGGAGTATTTGGGGGCTGTCAACAAGGTTTTTGAATTGTCGAGGTATTAAGCGGCATTCGGAGACACACGGGCCATGGCTAAAATCGGGGCCTTCAGCGTCCTGCAAAATGAAGCTCGAATTGGAAGCATTTTTGATAATGAAGTTATTAAAAGCATTTGAAGTCTCTGTCCCAGGTGTCATCTTGGAGGGGAGCGGGGGTTTGGCTTGAAGTAAAGGCAGGATCATAAAGCAAGTCAAAGACCAGTTCCCTACGTGAATCCACACGGACGTTAAAGTCTTTCAAACAATGAGTTAGACCCAAAAAACCCAAAAAAAGACCCAGGAACCTGCTGGGGATGCAGCAGCAGCCGCTGCCGCTGTCTGCTGTCGAGGAGAAGAGCGTTCATTAGACAGAAAGTTCCGGTGAGCTGGTTTCCCTCGAGTTCCCCGCCGTGTGAGGGGTTCCAGGCAGCTCAGCCCCCTCCCCGCTTCCGAGCGAGCCCGGCCCAGCGCCGAGGCCCAGCACAAACCTCCGCTGCCCCCAGCCACGGAGCTTTCTGACATGAAAAAGAGTAAAGAGCTTCCTGCCCTCTCGGCATTTCTTTCCAGGATACATCTTAAAGCTGATGACCTTTTTCAGGGTACTTTTCTCGGTCCGATTCCATTCCACCGGTACCAGGAGCCTTCCTCAGCAGCCCCTTCCCCAGCGCAGACAGGACACGGCGACGGCAGCGCGCTGCCCCGTAAAGAAAACCAGGTTCTGCACCGAGCGTCCTGGTGCTGGAGCTGAAACCTTCCTTTACCTTCTTTAAGGGGAAAAGGGACCGTTTCAGTGATTTTGAGTTTTGATTAAAGTATCTACCTGCTCTGCTCTCAGCAGCCCCCAACACTGGCGGTTGCTCTGCTGGGCAAACACCCCCGCCGAGGGGAATTCCCTGTCCCCCTCGGTCGGTAGCTCTCCTGCCACGCACACCCTCCAGCAAGACCCCAAGCTGGGAGCTGACAAAGGTCCGGCTCCCGCAGCACCAACACTCCTCCAGAATCCCACTCGGGAAGGAAAGGGCAGCTCCCTTCCTCGTGCTTCCCTCACCTCCGCCGCTCTAAGGCGCCGCGGTCGCTCCACGCTCCCAGCCCTCGGTCACCGCGGGTCCTGCTGCTCCCCCCAAGCATCACTCGAGTCAAACAACCGATCTCAGAGGTGGGACGAGCTCTGGAGCGCTCCTGCCAGCGCGGAGCCCAGTGCCGCCACCGGCGGCGGTTTAATCACAGCATCCAGGCCGTGCCACGCTGGGAGAAACCGACTGCTGGGGCCAGCTTACCGAGAAAAACACCACCGAGAAAACTACAGCGTGTTCCCAGCTCTGCTTCGGACCTGCTGCTCACAAAGGTCTCTTCCAACCCACTCTGTGATTCTGCAAAGCCACGTGTCAAAGACCACGCGAGGGTCAAATGGGTCAAGTGTTATGAAAAGCTGTAGGAGAACCCAGGAGAGCGGGACAACAGGACAATGGCAGATTTATTTACAATAGGACACAAAGAATACATACATTAATTAAAAATTACAAAGAATACAGAGAAAACACTTTGGGGAAGGGAGAGAAATCAATCCTGGCTGAGCCTCTCCACTGGAGCAGGGGTGGAAAATAAAAGTGAGGGGGGGAAAAAAAAAAAAAAAAAAAAAATCAACCGAAGTCTCAGAGAGGGATCTCAGATCAGAGCTCGGGCTGGACTCCGCAGCGCAGCCGGCTCACGCATCCCCTGCTCCCTTTTTCCATCCTCGATTGCTGGCTGATGGGACTTTGGCATGACGGGCAAGGCTGGAAGAACCCCGTGCTGAGGAGCCGAGGCAGCCGGGGAGCCCGTGCCCTGCGTGGGCAAGGCTGTCGGGGAGAGATACTGCTCCTTGGGTGCACCTGGTGGAAACTTATGGCAACTGGGGTTAAAAAAAAAACCGCCCCAAAGCCCTCGAGGGTGCGGATCAGTGCTGGGAACGGGAGGGCTTTGGACAGCTCTGGGTTGGAACGGTGGCAGCTGGTCATTTGGAGACCTTACTGCTCACTACAGCAAGAAGAAAAAGCACGATTTTCATAGATCTCACTGAAAAAAACCCTCTCTCCTGTAACCCGGACTGAATCCAGCTGGTCTGGGGATGGAGGGAGCCTCCACTGCCGTGTGGAACCTTTCCACTGTTAAGTGACCAAAAAAAAACCACCCAAAAACCTTTAACCTCTTTTAAAAGAGCTTCCCAAGGGCTGATTCAGGCATCGAGCCACGGAAAAAGCGGAGCCTGCTGCAGAAGAGCCCACATCGGCCAGCCCGGAGGGCTTGGAGAACACCACAAGCTACGGGGCGTACGAACTTCTGCTGTTCCCTGGAGGTAGAGAATCGGAGAGGGGGAGACGAGAGCAGCGGGAGCAGGCGGGGGGACAGCCGGCTCCTGGCCGGGCACAGCTCCCGGGGGCCGCTGCCTCTGTCCCCAGCCCCTCCGCGGGCCTGCGCACACCCCCGGCAGCCCAGGCCACTGCTGCGTCCCATCGCTTGGCACTAGAGCGGCGGCACCGCAGCCGGCTCCCCGCAGGGCTCCGCGCAATCCCGGCAGCGTTCCCAGGAAGGACGCCTGCCCCGTTCCCTCACCGCGGAGCTGGAGCGGAGCTACGGACAGAACAAACCCTTGTAGTTACCTCGCGCATCCTCCCAGTCCCGTTATTCCAGCACTGGCACAATCGTGTCGCTTCCACCAGGACACCGCATCCCGCAGCTGGACGCGCCTTCCCCAGGGGAGGAATTCCCACCCGCTCCTCAGCCCTGCCAGCCGAGGCGTCCGGAGCAGCCCGAGGCCGGCGGGAAGGAGAAGCGATGCCAAGGATTGTGGTTCTCAAGCTCTCTCGGGGTGAAATTGCACTTCCCAGGCTCCGAATGGCACCTCCACGGAATTGTAAACGAGCCGAAGGCAGGAATTCTGCGGCCAGAGGGTGCCGGGCTCACGCTGGGTGAAGCCTTTGGCCTCCTTGGATTTTGTCACCGTCAAGCTCCCTCTTCTGTGCAGACATGAAGGCAGGAAAGAAACCCAGTCCGGTATTTGTCTGAAGAGTCTCCCTGAATCCTAGAGCACCCCAGGGGCTGGAAGAAAACATTGTCACAAGTGTTTCCACTGCTGTCTCAAATCCATTTGTCATCAACATTAAAAAAAAACCAAAAAAAACCAAAAAAACAAAAGGATGAATTAGCAAAAAAGGGGGTTTACTTACACAGAGGGAAATTTCTCTGCTAAAAAGCTCCCTCAAATACGGAAGAGGATAATAAAGTTAAAATGTAAAGTATCTACAGACCCCTTTTTCCCCCCAGAAGTAGCCCAGAATCCATGTACACTGTGCCAAAGTTACATTCCAAAGCGAGGAGTTATTTATTTCTCTCATCACTCTCCCACGGGATTTTGTTTCCTTAAAAGAGCTGGGAGAAGATGTCCCCTGCGCTCCCGGGAGGACACGCGGCCACAGGTGTCTACTTCCTGCTGGGTCTCCGCGTCTTCAGTCTATTTTCACCGCGGCGTAGATCTTCCGCACAAACATGTAGGCTGCATAGAAGCCAATGGTGCCCGTGAGGAGCCAGAAGGACAAGACCATAAGGGCGGTGTAGCCAAAGTAGAGCAAGGAGGGAATGAACTCGACAATATCCAGCTAGAACATAAAAAGAGGGAAAACCAAGGGAAATGAAGCAGAGAGGCAACAGGAGGGAGCTCCCCAGGCCAGCCGGTGCCCTCTGCAAGGGGCAAACCCTCCACTTGGTTCACGGTGGGGAACGCGGGCAGGGCCGTGGGCAGGGGCAGCCTCCGCTCCCCTCGTGAGGGCTGGTGACCTGCCCTGGGCTGGCACCGCCACCAACCAGGACCAGGAGCGTCCCACTGCTTCCCTTCCCAAATCCAAGCATCTCCTCCAGAAAGGCGGCACTTCCACGCCAGAGGAATGACGGTACCTTGTTCACAAAGTAGAAGATGGCGTAGATCAGCACGTAGAAGGCAGATCCTCCAGACACCAAGAAGGTCCTCCACCACCAGCGGTAATCCTGACGGGGTGAAAAGCCTCGTTATCCCACGGGCTCCCTGCTCCCGTGTCACCTGCCCTTACTGGGACAGGAGAACGCCCTTGTTTCCTTCCCTTCACGGGAAACCCACGCTTTGGGGCTGGGGAACTGCTTTGTCACACACGTGCTTCCCAACAAAGAGGATGAAAAGCTGCCAGTGAAAAGCCAGGTCACTATCACAGCACCTGCTCCCGAAGAACCTGGCCCACCTCTGGCCCTGCACTTCATTTGGTGCGTGGGTGGAAGAAAATAGCTTCTTTGGGAAGAGAGGTCAGCTCAAAATGCCCTGCTCCCAGCAGAACTTCTGGTATGAAGTCACAGCTCCCAGCCTAGCAGATAATGGAGGAGCTTCAATTCCCCTTGAAGCCAAGAGGTGTGAAGAGCCATCACGCTCAGGAAGCTGGGCCACGCTCGATGTCTGCTGAGCAGCAGCAGTAACAGGACCGGTGCTTTTCCAGGAACAAGAACCCCCAGCTGCTGAAACTACAAGTGTGGACATCTCACCTCGGCACAAAGCTGGAAGTAGACCATGACAATGCTGATCTGGGAGCACGACACCACGAGGATTATGAACACCAGGAAGAGGAAGCCAAAAAGGTAATAGAACTGGTTCTCCCAGATTGCCTGAAACAAAGACACAGCAGAAATCTGTTGCCAGGCTTTGGCCGTCAATCAGCAAATGCAGACCAACTTCTGGCAGCTAACCCAGGGGAAAAGGAGCAGCCCCTCAGGCTCCTGTGGGTGAAACCACAGATCGCACACCTTTCGCAACTTCAGAGGAATCAGGTTGCACAAAGGTGCCCAAAGACAGCTCTGAGGAAGCTTGTTCATCCCCCTCCACCTCCCCAGCAACGGAACAGCAAATTCCTCCCATCCATAGAACGTGACAAACGGGCAGCACCTGGAACAGTGTCCTTAGACCAGGAGCCCTCCTTGACATGACGTGACCGTAAGCCTTCAGCTTTACCACCACCCTTCAGACCACCACGGAGCGTCCCAGAGACATCTCCAGGTGTCTTCAGCAAGAGGAGAGGCTGAGGAGACCCGGAGCCCAGCTCCCTCTGGAAACAGCACTGAGGGGCCTGGGGGGGAACCTGGCAGCCCCTTTGGCAACTATTGAACAGGGACTGCTCTGGTGGAAGCCCCTTCCCCTTCCAAAGCTTCAGCACCAGAGGAATCCTACTCAGGAGCAAAGCGGGTGAAATGCTTACACTGAAAATGAAGAAGAGTTCAATGAACATCGCTCCAAAAGGCAGAATACCGGCCATGAGAATCCTACAGAGCAAGAAAGAACAGTCAGAAGCTGCCTGGCCATTGAAGGTCCCTGGTGACCACAGAGCGTTCCCACCAAAACCTCAGGGAGGTGGTGGAGTCACCATCCCTGGAGGTGTTTAAAGAACGAATAGATGCGGCGCTTGAGGAGATGCTGTAGTGGTTAGAGAGATGCTAGGAGAAAGGTTGGACTTGATGACCCTGGAGGTCCTTTCCAACCATAATGATTCT
>JAVSBS010022947.1:15488-37838 GCA_033124195.1 Coracias cyanogaster | reverse complement strand
AACTACTTTTTGCTTCTCATCCTATTCTCCTCCCCTTTCGTTTTTTGCTCTGCTAAGGAGGGGAAGGAAGGGGGGGGTGATAGAGAGGCTTGGTGGGCGCTCAGCCAAGGTTAACCCACCACAGGGAGTGAGGGTGAGAAGCATAAAACACTAAAGATGACCCAGTGAAGATGGAAATAAAAAAAGACAAGCCTGTTTCAGTTTGAAATGATCTCATTAAAGAGTTCTCAGGTCTGATCACCTTGACTCCTTCTACTAAGACCCACATGGACCACAGCCATGAATGTTCATTATATGACATCAGCTCCCCAGTATTACATACACACAGGTAATCTGGGACAATTGTTAAAGACTAACAGTTTTGTATATATAGAGATGATTAATAATAAATAATGTGTTAGAACAATCAATAACATGAAGTGTGTTGTTAAGGAATGAATTTAGTAAAGTTTTGTTTTAAAGTTCAAAACTTGCCTGATTCGTTGTCTTCTAAATGCTCGCATGAGAATGATCTCCAATTCCTTAACTGGTATATGTATATATACACATATATTTAGCTCCAACATATATTCAGTTCCAACTCAAGTTCAAGAACAGAAGAATTATTTTTTAACTATATCATAAATACATAGTTTTATATAAATTTATTGTAAATATAAATATATATATTTTATATATATCTCCTAACTTTGGAGATTGTAAGCTTTTTGGCATCTCTTGACATAATGGCTTTAAATAAAAAGTATGGTTAATAATACACTGAAATTCTACATTTTCATTTTGGGGAGCTATAATTGTGTGCAGTATGTGTACTAATTGAGAAAGACACATTCCTTGAGGCCAGATAAATTTTGTTCCACAGCTATAGCCAATCTCTGCACTACTACAATCGGTCAGCTCTGGTTTAAAGAGCATTTCAGCTCGGTCCATATGTCTGAACTCCTGTAAATGTAAATGTAAACAAAAATCTAAAACTATAGCAAAAATCAAAAGTAAAGAGAATCACAGAATCAGAGGATTATTGAGATTGGAAGAGACCTTTGGAGGTCATCTAGACCAGCGGTCCTCAAACTACGGCCTGTGGGCCGGATACGGCCTGCCAGGGTCCTAAATCCGGCCCGCTGGTATTTACAGAACTCCCTGCCCCCTCACCCCCACAGCCCCCACCGCTACAAACCACGCCGCTGCCGCCCAGTCCTCCTCCTCCTCCTCTGCAATGCGCGGCAGGTGAGAGGCACGAGCATCTCCTCTGCTGGGCAAGCTCAGTTGGCAGCCTTTGGACTGCGAGGTCCAGCCAACTCGGGCAAATCGCCAAAGCCCCAGCGCAGCAAAGTTCCTTCAGTCCCTTCTGGCCACCCTTTCCGGACTGCGTGGCTGGGCTCAGGAGGGGGGCGGCAGCATCAGCGAGGTGGGCGACTCCCCCGTTGTTTTTTTCCAAACTATAGTCCGGCCCCCAACAGTGTCTGAGGGACAGTGAACTGGCCCCCTGTTTAAAAAATTTGAGGACTGCTGGTCTAGACCTAAAGCTGGTTACCCAGGACCATGTCCAGATGCCTTTTGAATATCTTAAAGGATGGAGACTCCAGAATCACTCTGGGCAGCCTGTGCCAGTGGTTGGTCCCCTTTCAGTGAAAATGTATTTTCTGATGTTCAGATAGAACCTCCTGTGTTTCAGTTTGTGCCCACTGCCTCTGGTCTTGTCATTGGGCCCCACTGGAAAGACCCTGGCTCTGTCTTCTGATATTTGTACACATTGGCAAGATTCCTTGTGAACCTTCTCTTTTGCAGGCTGAACAGTCCCAGCTCTCTTACCCTTTACTTATTGAAAAGATTCTCCAGTCCATTAATAGTCTTTGAGGCCTTTCACTGGATTGCCTCCAGTAGCTCTATACTTCTCCTGTACTGGGGAGCCCAGAACAGAAAATAGTACTTCAGCTGTGGCCTCAGCAGTGTTGAGTCAAGACAGTGTTTTAGTCTGTTTTACTTTTGTGTGTCTATTATGTTACTTTGTATCCTTCTAACAAAAATTTTCTATTTGTTCTGTGTCAGCTGGTATTAGTATTTCCTCTCCCATGGACTACTAACAGAGGAGCAAACTATCCAGGTTGCAAACTCACATTTCTCTCTTAGTTATTTCTTCAATTGTAGAAGTGTTAACTGGGTTACAGCAAATTGTACTGGGTTACAACCCGTACTGTACTGGGTTACTGCCTACTCAAAAAGGAATATATTCCTTTTTTTAGAAATCAGTTTCCAAAATCAGCTATCATCAGAGAACATATATTAACAAGAAAGACCAGAGGAAAACATTTTAAAAATATAGAGAAAAAAGTTTTCTCCCCCAAGGACTGATTGTAAATGTGAAGATTTTTGACAGTTCCAGGACAAATTTTTGTGTCCTCTCTTTGATAGGCAGTGTCCCTAGTCAATTGAAGATCCAGCTGGGTAGGAACCTATCTCAGTTGGTGATTAAAGTTTCCTTTCTTTTCCTAGCGGCATTAACCAGTGCAGAAAACAACTGACAAAGAATCAAACAACAAAGAATCAAAGCCTCATTCCCAGAGTGCCTAAGTTGCATTGTTAAACTTGAAAAATAGCTTTCCCTCTTCACCCAACAGACTAAGATGGGGAAGAAAATATTTTATTTTTTAAAAAGGAGAGATGCAGAATAAACATACTAGAACAAACTAAAGAAAAAGGTAAATCCCTTTCAATTACTCTATGGAAATAACCCAGCAGAAAGAGTTTTTTTGTTGTTGTTTTAATTTGATTTGATTTTTCTCCTTCTCACTTCTTCCCCTCAAGAACTAGGTTAGCTGAAGTGAAGATGTGTATATTTTTTATATTTTTAAAATACAAGTATATAATTTGAATTATGCAGCTACTCTAATGGTACACCAGAAAACTGATGGAGCTCTTGTTGTACATGTGATTACTTTTAAGGATTCATAATAAAGTTATCTAGAAGGTTAGGGTGGAAAAAAGAATTATTGGTCCCTGGTAAGAATGCCTTGGCTAGTGGCTGCCATATGCTAAGAGGGAAAAGAAAAATAGAAGAACAAATCAATCAGACATAGCTGGTTAGACTTGAGGAACTTCCAGAGGAAAGATAAGACATCTTAGAATTCTATTTAAAGCTACCTACATAACTTGTAAGATTTAGGACTCAGCTTTCATACCGAATGTCACTGGATGGTGTTGGTTTCATTTTAATAGGAAATGTTATTTCTTCCCAAGTGGCTAATGCCAAATTTGGAAGAAGATTTAAAACTCTACTTGCTGTTGGTCTTGAGCTATTGAAGTGCTGGGGCTTGAGTTGCGGGCCCCAGGTTGGAGCTGACCTGTGAATGAGTCACAACCTAGCAGACTGTTTTGTTTTCCCCACTGGCTTCATGTTCCAGAAGCAGAACCTGGCCCACCTGTGTCTCTGTGGCTCTATTGTCACCCAGGTGTTCACGGTTGTGGTGGTGGGTGAAGCCAGGGCTATTTTAACCAGGAGCCAATTAGTTGGAGGAGCTTCCTGTTGGGTGTGGCTTCTGTTGGGGTTGGTTGCTTCTTGCTGAGCTCTCTCAGTGGTGTCCTTCCATGTGAAGGGACACTGAGGGAGCCATCTCTGTCTGTTGTGTCCAGCAGATGATGCTAGCACCACAGTGAGCAGTGGAGGAACGGGGTCCACAGGAACCTATGGTAGGACTGTCTGAAAGAAGACTTGTAAGGGGCTGTCGCTGAGTTCAATGTTATCCTGTGTGATCAGGCAGCTTCTGGCAGTGTAAAATGATGGCTGAACCAGCACAACAAAACTAGTGTAGCTGGCAGATTGGTCTGAAGGAAGATCCTATGAAACTGAATGAAATGAGACCAGGAACCCCATCAAGAAGATCCTGTGTGGCATTGTCAAGGTTGTGAGAGAATGAAGGTGAGCAGAAAGAGGAAAAAAAAAAAAAAAAAGTGAGGCCAGCTTGAGCAGAAAGTATCTGAGAGCAAGAAAGTGCCAGGGTGCAGAGACAAAGAGACAAAGTGATGAAAGTGATTAAAGTAGTAAAGATCATTTGTGAGTAGAAAGTGAGCAGAAAGAGACAAAATGAACTGAAAGAAATGAGCAGAAAAGGTTAGAAAGTGTTTATGTGTGGAAGGTGAATATGAAGAACTCCAATTTCCATGTAATAAAAGACTATGAATTGAATGTGCTTGTGTGAAGAAGATAGTTATGGAAATATAATGGCTGAAAGTGTCTGTGTGTCTGTGTGTGAAGAACGGCCCAAAAGGTTCTCCAGACTCTGGCCTGAATGGTGGGGCAATGCCCATAACTTGGGTCTGGATGACGGCCGTTCTCTGAGTCTCTGGTCTGGATAACAGTGGTTCTCTGGACTCTGAAACTAGGAGCTGGTAGGGTAATACAGTTACAGTTACCTGATCACAATTGGTTTTGCATAGGACCACAGCTAGCGCACAACCTTCCTGAAAGAAAGAATAATTAATTTCCTTGCAGATTTTCCTGGGGTGGCCATAACAACAATAGGTGAAGGCTTGATGAAAATTAGTTGATTTCTCAACATAGCTTTTTTTTTCCATGTGAACAATTGCTGCATTTTCCACAGCCTTGTTCCTGGAAACAACTGCATTGTTCTCAGTGGAACTAGCCAAGAAAGGCCTGAGGCGGACATACAGCACGGCAAATTTCATCTCCAAAGTGTTGCAAAGTTATAAACCACTGAAAAGAGGGTCAGTGGTGGAATGTGGAAGTGTTAGGAAACCTCCATAGTAGATACCACTAACAATTTCCCCATAATATGCCCAAATTCTCAACTGGCATAAATTAGATACATGTAGTGATTTCAGTGTTACTTGTAAGATTTAAAATCTAAAAAGGCTGTGTGTGAATGAAGATGGAAGACAACAGAAGGTTAGGAGACTAGATTATAACTGAGTCTAAAACAGAAAAAGATGCTGATGTGAAGACAGTGGAAATAAAGGATTAGAAATCAGAAGAGGGAAAATGAAACTACGTAGTCAAGAACCGGTAAGTAGCTTGCAGCAGAAAACTGCCACTCTGAAAAAAAAATGAGGAAGACCAGAGGAAGACTTGGCCTTGGCTGGGAAATCACAATATAACCAGATATGCTGGATAATAACCTCATCGAAGATAGTCTGGAATGGAAAAGTCAGATTAAGAGATAAGGAAGACTGAAGCTCAAAAGTCAGGGGAACGTCAAATGAAATGAGGTGCCTGTAAACTGTCCTGATAGAGGGTACTGGGTTCAAAGTAGCATTGTGGGGTAGACCCAGCTGCTCACTCGCCCACCTCCCCCTCCCCTCAGTGGGATGGGAAAGAGAATAGGGAGATAAAGGCAAAACCCCCATGGGTTAAGGGGAATTTAATGGAACAACACAAAATGAGAAGAAATAATGGTAATAATAATAACAGTAATGAAACAATATATAAAGAAAGTGATATAAAAACACCACCCAACCGCCTAAACTCTGCCCCCGCTATAGAGCAGGCATGATGTCAGTATGGTAACAAACATCCAGTTAGCTGCCTCTGTTGCCTACCCTGGCTGTGCCACCTCACAGCTCCTGGTGCCAATTAACCCTATCCTAGCCCAATCCAGGACATGCAGAAAGACTAAAATCAGGGAAAATTGACTATTTCAGAGAAAGACTGGTGCATGCCATTCTCTTTATTGAGCTATCATCCACTGGACTGGAGCTTGAATGGACTGGATGCCATACTGAGAGGGACTGGAAAGAGACAGGATGAGGACTAATGACTGACTGGAAGCAATAAACCAGAACTTGTTGGTAAACTCAGATGGTTTAGGGAACTGTTTGTTTACCCAGACAATAAAGGGAACAAGCTGAAGAAATACCACTCTGAGCTTTCTGGGGCTGCAGGTTACCTCACTGCACTTGTGTATGGGCAAGTTTACTACTGCTGAAATACCCATGTCACTGCATGATATTTTGGATGACACTTATGGTATGCTGATAAAGCTATTATTTTATTAGCTGGAGCATACACTATGTGAGGCAAGAGATGGCTGACACAAACAGCAAGCTTTGATAAAAGGTTGACTGTACGTGAATGCTGCCCTTGATAAAAGACAGACTGGATCAGGTCTTTGCCTCTCTCACCAGACTTGATACTAAGCAAGTCACTAACATCACACTGTCCCAAAGTGGTCATTCCATGTCCTTGATTACCTAGAGATCTCACATAAAACAGCAACTGAAGCTAATAAGAGATCTGCTTTGAACATAGGAAGCACCACATAAAACTGAAGTCATAAAAATTTATTTCATGGCTGTCTCAGATTTACGTGAGTCTCTCCTCACCCCCACTTGATTTGTGCATTAAACACAAGACTGTCAATGGAAGCAAATGTTCACCATTTTTATAATAAAGGGAAATCCAAATGACTTTATGGCCACATTAATTTGGACACTTCTAACTTCAGCATTCTTGAATTTACAGTAGCAATGTTGTTCTCATTTTCATTTGTAATTCAATTATTTCAGCTATGGTTCAAACCGAAGCTGGGTGCTTGCCAGCACCAAAGGCCATTTATAGATATCTCTAAAGGTTTTCATAATTAAAACTTGTCCTAAAATTGTTTGGCCTACAGCTGCTTCTCAGATTAAGAAAGCTTTTGGTTTTTTTTTTTGCTTATGACTTGCTTCTTTCCTGAAATGACCACACTCGTTCTTCACTTGCATTATTTATACTTTTGAACATTCTTTCTATTTCTGTACTTTTTAAACTTTATTTGTATTATTTACACGTGTAATGGACTATGCTTTATCTTTCTGGGACTTGAAATATCCACATTTTTAGTGTATTGTAGCTATTTTTTTCCCCAGCCAACATTAATTGTAGGTATTAGAAGGGAAAGAGAATCTGAACATGTGTCCAGATTTTTTCTCAAGAGAGCCTGCCGTGTTCTGTTTCATCAACAAAAAGCTTTTGTACACCCTAAGCAGCCCTGAAAGGTTTGGTGTTCCAATGCATTTCATACCTCTCAAGCAACTGAAAAGCAAACATCAAGTCACTAGGGACAGGAAAGTGACTCTATACTGAAGCACATGCTTTATCTATTTCCACTTTCAGATCAGATTCCAAGGGTTTGACTCCCTAAATACATTTGCTATAACATGTAGGGGGGATTTTTAAATAATTATATTCCTAAATCTATGTATTAAATATGCCGTGTTTTGGGGCCTTTTGTAACAATAGATATTTTGAATCTTGAACAGCACCAGCAAAATTGATGCATTTAAAGCATCATGTGGAAAGGGAAAGAGTTCTCCTGTTCTGCAGCATTTTTCAAAGATAGAAGCAGAGATAGAGATACAGAGATATCTAGATATACCTAAAAAAATAAACATCAGCTTGATTCAAAGTTCAAAAATCCATGTCACCTTACTTAAGGCACTTAAGCAAATTTCTTATTAGCACACTAATTCTCCTCCATATACTATAAAAAAAATTTAAAAAGAAAAAAGGAAAAGGTAATGATTGGGCGATTTGCAAGATACCCTACAGATATCATCAAAGTATTTCCCATTGTGTTATAAAGAATGAATAATTTAATGACAAGTAAGTGCTTAAAGTTAGGCAAGCAACTAATAAGCCACGTACATGGACAGATAGTGGGAGCACAGCCTCACCTCTCTTATCCACTTTTTGATTCTGACAGGACTTTGATACACATGGAGCAAAAAGCTCATCTTTTTTCAAATTAGGGTTTGCCAGTGAACGAGCTTCTACCATGTTCCTCTTTTCCAGTTAGAACACATTCCTGAAAAGTTACAGACAGATGAACTGCAGTTTCTTCTATAAAAATACTTCCGCATTTTTTTGACCTACTCTGTATTTTATCAGAGTAATGAGATCGGCAAAACAAGAAAAAGTCATCACAGTTTGCAGAAACTTGTAAAATGGGAGAGAACACTGACTGATAGCACCAGGGATCGAGAGCAAGCAACTATTAGTTTCTCAATTATTTAGACACCTACAAATAGTCTTTAATTTGCTTATACTGTCCTTTAAAGGTGGTTTGTTTTTTTTTTCTATATGCTCTTTCTTCACTCACTATGGTCTCTATTTTTTTCTGAGAAAAGAAAGCAACTGTCCTGGTTTGAGTTAGAAAAATTCTGTTCAGTGATTTTACTTTTCAGCTGAGTCCTTTCTAACTAACTGCACTTTCTGAAGTTAATGGCTTATTTTCACAGACAGTGTCTGCTTCTAGCAGTGATAACGCTCGATGTTTAGAGTTACTACCAAGGACTGTAGCCCAGAGAGTGGTGGTAAATGGAGTCAAATCTAGTTGGTGACCAGCCACAAGCGGTGTCCCTCAGGGCTCAGTTTTGGGACCAGTCTTGTTTAATATCTTTATCAATGACCTGGATGAGGGAATCGAATGCACCCTCAGTAAATTTGCAGATTACACAAAATTAAGCACAAGTGTCTATCTGCTCAAGGGCAGGAAGGCTCTGCAGTGGGATCTGGACAGGCTGGAGCGATGGGCTGAGGCCAACTGTATGAGGTTTAACAAAGCCAAGTGCCAGGTCATGCACTTTGGTCACAACAAACCCAGGCAACACTACAGGCTACAGGGGAGGAGTGTCTGGAGAGCTGCCTGGTGGAAAAGGACCTGGGGGTGCTGGTCGACAGGCAGCTGAATATGAGCCAGCATGTGCCCAGGTGGCCAAGAAGGCCAATGGCATCCTGGCCTGTATCAGAAATGCTGTGACCAGCAGGAGTAGGGAGGTGATCATGCCCCTGGACTCCGTGCTCATGAGACCGCACCTTGAGCATTGTGTCCAGTTTTGGGCATCACAAGAAGGACACTACACTGAGGTGCTGGAGTGGGTCCAGAGAAGGGCAATGAAGCTGGTGAGGGGTCTGGAGAATATGTCATATGAGGAGCGCCTGAGGGAACTGGGATTGTTTAGGTTGAAAGAGGAGGCTGAGAGGAGACCTCATTGCTCTCTACAACTACCTAAAAGGAGGTTGCAGCGAGGCTGGTGTTGGTCTCTTCTCCCAGGTAACTAATGAAAGGACAAGAGGTAATGGCCTGAAGTTGTGCCAGGGGAGGTTTAGATTGGCTATCAGGAAGAAGTTCTTTGCTGAAAGAGTGACTAGCCACTGGAAGAGGCTGCCCAGGGAGGTGGTGGAGTCGCCATCCCCGGAGGTGTTCAAAAAACAGGTAGATGTGGTGTTTCGAGATGTGTCCTAGGAGTTAGGGGGATGTTCGAAGAAGGTGGGACTAGATGATCCCAGAGGTCTTTTCCAACCTGAATGATTCTATGACCCATGTTCATCCTTCAGCGCTACAAACTCCTGCTGCATGTTGGGGAGAAATCCCATAAAGCTGCTCATGCCACAGGCAAGCTGGTCTCCCCTGCTCCTCCAGCCTCAGGTTGCTGCCTGGGATTCAACACCTGCCTTTCAGCTCTGACGAATCTCCATCCACTTGGCCAACGCGCCACCAATCCCTGTGTGGGTTGGCCAGAGGACAACGAGACCCCATGGGGCCATGCATCTGCCAAGCACCAAGTTAAAACCAGACGGGGGACAACACGGCGAGGCAGAGAAGGGAATGACGCCTAGAATACTGACGGAGCGAAGCACCCGCATCCTCCACCTGCATCCCCCATCCCGAGCCGCGCAGCCAACCGGCAGCCCCAGATCTCTCTCCCCCATCTCGCAGCACCTCTGTCCGGGGAACACTCGCCGGCTTCCCCGCTCTCTCTGCTGTCGCCGTCGCCGGGCCGGGCTCCGCCCGCCAGGCGGCAGCATTGGCCACCGAGTGTCGCCGCCCCGCTCCCCGGTCAACCCGCCGCCCCGGTCCCGTCGCGGGGAGCCGGGGCTCCGCTGGGGCCCGGACGGGTTGACTCATGCCGCCAATGTCCCCCGAGGTGGGGCTCATCAGGTGAACTCCCGTTGATGGTCATCATCAGGGCTTGGTGGTGGGGTGGCGGCGAAGGGTCCCTGGGGGTTTGCACCATAAGCTAAAAATGGAAAGCCACCCACGGCTGGTGGGGCTGTGGACCCGGTGGTCGAGGCACCCCGTGGATGCGTGAGACCCGCGCAGCTCAGTCTGAGCTGGCTGCCTTCTAGAAAACATCCATCCTAGGCTTAAGTCTGCATCTCTCAACACCTAGAGCTTGACACTGAAAAACACCTGTTTCGGTTTTGTTGTGGAGGGCTTTGGCATGCCGTTGGCACGGTCACTCCATAGTGATTAAGGTATCTGGAGCTGTACACGCCTGCCTTTTTTACACCACCTAAACTTTAGTATTTTTTTTATACACTGCTCGCACTGCTGCTACGGATACAGTGATGGTGTCTTTTTCAGAGGCAGTCGTACCTGGTGATTTACTAGAATTAATAGTTAGCTTCTGCATGACTCATTACATGCACAGATGTCAGAAAGGGAAGTATCATCACTAATGGGGAAACATAGGTGGAAGCAATTTGGGTAAGGTTACATCCCAAATCCACGAGAAGCCAACCACTGCCTGGCATCCACCTCTCCTGTCTCCAGTCCTGCCTGCTTCTGCCACTTGGAGCAGCAAAAAGTGAAATGAGTTTTTCAGCCTATGGTAGCCCTGGAGAGAGAGGGTCAGGACAAGGAAACACTAAGCGCAGAGGACATCCTTTTTCTCTTCCCACACCAGGCTGTGCCACCCAGAGTCCCAGAAGCACTGGAGCTCCCAGCAGCCGGAGACACTCCGATGAGCCATCCCTATTTGTTAAGGCCCTTCAGCCATCACAGCTTTTATTTCAGGCAACAGCAAGTCTCACCAAACAAACACGGAGCTGACAAAAAGCGCCGCCTTGACATCCCTGAAGGCCGAGGTCCTGTCACAACAACAGGTACGGCTCGGATTGCAGCTTTCCCAGCTGCTCCATCTACATCTTCACCAGGACTGTCCCTGCAGTGATGCTCAGAGACCACCCATGTGGATCAAAGGCGTGGGGAGTACGTGGTCCTCAAGGCTGCAAATGCTATCGCCCCTCATGGTTTTCCTTCCTGAGAGGCACCTGCCCATTAGCAAAAACTTGCCCAGACCACACCAAAGACCAACCCAGTGACAGCGACTGCTGCTTTCCAGACCCAGACCACACGGTGCGAGGACTTGTGCCTGGGCTGCCTGCTCTCGTTCCCTCATCTCCACCAGTTTCAGCTGCAGCATGCCAGGGGGATGCTGGGGAGGACACACATCATCTCTAGTACACACCTGCTGGAGAGTCAGTGAGACAGGGGGAGGCTGCATGTGAGCGGCTGGGTGTAACTTCCACCCTGTCCCTAGTGCCAAAAACAAGCATGTTAAAGCTAATCTACCCCTGTCTCAGCTCAACTGCTTTTCTGTGACTAAGCCCCTTATAATGGTTTTACTAAAATCCCCTTTTGATGGAAAAAATCCCAGCTGGAAGTTTCGGGCAGCGGCACAATGTGCAAGTCTGCGTGTCCCTTTCCCCGGCTTCACAAAAGCCTCTAATCGAGTGGAAAATTTGCTGGAGGCCAGAGGTTTAGGCCTGCAATTATTTTTTAAGGGATTATCAGGAGAGAATGGGGGTACTTACGACCCTCCCTCTCTTTGTGTTTTGTTCTGTGCCGCTTTTAGACAGACTCAGTCAGAAACCTAAACCACCGCAGCTGGATCCAGCGAAACCAGGCCTCAGCTGGGCAGCACGCCTCCTCTCTGTCCTATGGGACAGATCCCAGCCTCCAGGTTAAACCAGTCCCACTCCAGCACCATGCAACAAACAGAAGGTGCTTTTCCACAGAAGCAACACTGTGCAATTTTTTTAATTAAGAAAAACCTGAGAAAAAGCAACCGACTCCAGTCCTATGAGCCTTGCCGAACTGAAAAATCAAGGAGCAGGCGGGGGATGTGGTCCACTGGACAGGCTGGGCTTTGGCTCTGCAAAGCCATTATGCAGGAGGTCTTGCACAAGTTACTTGCAGCAAGCTCCAAAAAGACTTGGCACCAAAGACATGCATGCTGCAACACCCAGCTTTTAAGGGCCTTGCTCCAAGGGTGGATCCCGGGGTTAGGGTCCTCAGTGCTTTTGTGGCCCCTGAGAAGAATCAGACACTGCTGAGGCTCCAAAACAACTTCTTGCTTGGCATGGAGCCACTTACTGTCAGCATGCCTAGCATAGGCTGGCCAGAGCAGAAATGCCACTGGCTCTCCTGCCTGAGGAGCTCCGGTACCTTGCTCAGAGCTACCAGGAACTGCCTGTGCTCACACATGACCCAAAATTAGGTGCTTCTCTACCATCAAATTGCCATGCTCCCACTTGCATATAAGCAAGCAAGCCATACCCAGAGGAAGCATCCTGTGTGACCTGAACTAGGAGATCTGCTCCAGTAGGGGGATTGGACTAGATGATCTTTCAAGGTCCCTTCCAATCCCTAGTATTCTGTGATTCTGTGAAGCAGCAGAGTGCCCTGCTTTTAAACAGTAGCCTAAGGAAGCGGTGGACCTTCTTTAAATCCTCCCTCCCTTTGTGGCACTGCAAACCTGCCCCTCCCAGAGAAGGCACTGATCACCAGCCCTCAGGCGAGGGCCAGGAGAGAAGGCCACTCTTCACTATTCCCATATAAGCTGCACTATGGTGTTGATGATTATTCCAGACTCAGTGCAAGAAACAGTACACGAACTATCGACTATGAGCCTTTACTTCTGGGCCCAGTCTCTTCTTCCAAAAAATCTCATTGTGTTGCATAAAGCAGCTGCTTGACAGAACAGAGAAGCAGGTTGTGAGCCCTGAGCCTTCCAACCATTTGGCTGCTATAGAAGATGTTTCAAAAGAAAGTGGGAGCTGCTTCTGGGTTTTCAACCTGCGCCCATGTGTGCTAGGTGCGCTCCAAAAGTGCCTGGGGAGGCTGAGTGGCCAGCATGCTTTTTCTGGATCATGATCATACTCAAGCACTTTTGGGAAGGCACGTAACTACAACACTCAGCACCCAAGGGCTGTTAAAATAAAAATAATTTTTAGAAAACAGACAAACAGAGAAAAAGGAAGATGAGGCACTTATGGAATTCAGATGCCTTCAGGAGCTAGGTGGTGCTTAAGCTGGGTATTTTGATTTTGCAGTTTTGAATACTGCCTAAATGTCATTTGTTTGTTTGTTTGTTTTTCCCTTGGATGAGGTCTTTTGAACCTCTCTACCTCATTCTCATCATCCACACAGACATTGTTTTTGCAGAGTTTTAAGACATTAAGATAAAAAGATGAGTGGCCTGGCCTGCTCAAAACTGCTTGTTAAGCTGATGTGCTTTAAGACACTCTAACTCCTGGAAGACAGACGAGTCTGCTCTCCAAGATAGCTTGAGATCTTCAGCATCCAAAGACAGGGGGGACGGAATCCCAGTAACTAGTAGTGTAGGATATGACCTGTGTGATTCACCAGTGGCACTAGAAAGGTAAGGTCAGGTGAAGAGTCAGCTCCAGATCCATCTTCTCACCCTAATTAAGCGCTGAGCATGGCACTACAGGAAGCAGATCATTCCTACAGCCTGCTGTTCCCGAGCACTGTTGGCAAGCCTCACTCTTGGAGTCCTAAAGTCTGTCTGTTTACACACAGCCTGCTGTCCACAGATAACCTTGAAAAGCCCCACTTAGAGTATCACCAAAGCACCACGGACTTCCAGAGATCGCTCTCTCTGGAATTCCGCACAGAGGCAGGATCAAGTATACTTGGGTTGTTCCTGACAAAGGTTTATCTTACCTATTCCCAAAATTCTCCCTAAAGGCATAGCCTGCAGCCTCCCTACTCAACCACTACCAGTTTACTTCTAATAATTTTTATCCCTATCCACCTTAAATATGCTATTTTTTCCTCCAGATTAAGCAGCAGTTTTAATACTCTCCACAACCGGCAACAGAAAAGAGATGAGGGCAACCTCTTACGGCCTGGTCCACAACTCCCCTCCCTTAATCCTCACACTCCGTGCAGATGCACCTCTGATGCACTATGCCTCAACTCCACCTCTGCGCGGGGTTTGCCTTGTGAAGAGCCCAATTACTGTGTTGCATTATACAGGAGGATTTCTAGATATGTGATAAACACGTCTGGAAACTATTATGATCCTCCCAAATGTTTGTGGCCTGCAAGACTTGAATCCCGAATCCCAATAATGTAAAGCAATTTGCTCACTGGGATATTAAAAATACTTTCTATTTTACAATATTATTATAATATATACCATAAAGATATTCTAAAGATACAACTTGCCACTTGTAAATTGTTAAAGCTTCCTAAGACATGTAGGTAACTCAGTATTCACCCTCCGTCCCCGCACTCCCACTACGTTGTTTTACAGATACCTGCCAGCCCTACTTCTTTATCCTCCTTCTGGATGTATCCCCTCCTATCCCTTGACATAACAGCCGTGTTCCCCACAGGAGTCAACAGGGACTGTATTTGTGTCCCCTACACAGGGGACACTGATGGAGACATGAAGGATGCGCTCAGTCCAACAAGACTGAAGATCAGTTCTGTCACCAGTATAGGATGTCCCACAATCATGAATGGAGTGAAAAAAATCCCTTTCCAGCTCTCAGCAGAGTAGTTATGCTGACTGGCACTGTACTCAGAGAAGGTATGGTGCACAGGTAGTACTCGGTTCCTGCTTGCACTATCACTACTATTTTCACGACAAAATTTCAAGCTCATCACTGATCAGAAGTGCCAAGCTACAATACAGTACAGAAATAATGTTGCTCATCCAGGAAATGACAACTCTGTCTTACAGCGTATTGCTCTCGTGTATCTATGCAATGCAATGGGTGTCAGCAGCAGTGGAGGGAGGCAAGCGAAGAGGTTTACAGCTTGAATTTTATAAAAGTCTAGGCATTCAGACGTTCCAGAGTGCCACGGGAGCTTCTGGTGACTTGTACCCCTCAGAAAAACAACAGAGTGGATTCTGTTCCAGGCTCACCACACAACTGCAGGCAAGTCCTGCAATCTCTCTGCATCTCAGATGCCTGGTGCTTAAACTGACTACCAGTTTAAGCTTTTTCTATGAGAATAGAAAAGCTTATTTTTGGAAGGCCAAAAAAATACTCAAGACCTCTGCATGGAAGTCATCAGAGAAGCCTCAAATATAACCACTGATATTCCTGTGCCCAGGGCACAGTACAGGAAATTTGTCAGAGCCTCCCAACAACACTTGAGGAGGTCCTAGCACATGTTCATTTCTGTCCCCTCCATATCATTTCCCTGAAGAATGGACCATGTAGACGGCAGGGTTTCAAAACACAGCTTAAGTGCCGTAACTGCAGACATATTGTGTCAGACAGGGGCTTGGTGTTGAAAGAGCTGTCTATATATTTAGCTGCATATTGTTACAAACATCTAAAGAAGCTGCTTTATCCAAAAAGGAAGAAGTTCTTATCATTATGAAAGCTGGGGGGTTTCCAGGGTTGCTAGTGTGCCAGCAAATGATCCAGAGCTAGGATAGATAATCAGAGTAGAAATGACAGGAAAATCTACAAGCACCCCAGGAACACCTACGCAACATCTGCACGTCTCATAAACCAGGTGTTGCTCCCTAGAGCACATAATTTGGGCATGCACTCAGTGTGCCACTCCTACCACCTCCTGGCTCCCACCAGAACAATGTCACGCACTGCCTACAGCTATGTGCAAAGTGAGTAGCGCCAACCCTAGTTCAGAGAAATCTGTCATTTAACCAAGAATATGTTGTGTCAGTACAAAACTAGCCCACAGCTGGGAATTGGCAGGAACATATTTGAGGTATCACACTCACAGAGAAGGAACAGAAAAACTGCTTTGCCCACAACTGCCCAAAAGCAACGGCAGCAGTTTAAGTCAAAGACTTAATGGGAGGCACACAGAGAAGTCAGCGGCCAGGATCCAAGACAGAGACAGATATGCACTCCCGAAAACAGGCTACAAAGCACTAAATGCAAAGAGGAGTTCATCCCAGCAGCAAGCTTCACGCTGTGTATGGACGTGCTTTCTTTGCAGAGGCAAATGCATCTTGGTACACCCAGAATCTAGTGCAGCTCTGGTCACTGAGTTCATGGATCCTACCACACTTCAAGGATGGAAGCACCTCTCCGTGCACTAGCAGTTCTCAAGAGCTAAGAAATCCTGGCAATAGCTCCTGCCTCTCCTTAAAAACAAAACAACAACAACAAAAACCTAAGAAAAAAAAACCCCACCCCAAAAAAAAAACCAAAACCAAATCCAAAACAACCCAGTCCCTAATCAGGAGCTTGCTACACCACAGAATGAAAAACTGCTTTATTTTCTTCAGGAAGAGTTTGTATTTCTTATACGAGGCTGAAGGTGGTCATGGAATGGGGTTCAGCACACGGATGGAGTCCTAGAGGAGTTTTATTTTAACAAATATGTATAACTCCAGGGGGAAAACCTCTGTCAATACAAATCCTATGGAAAATATTGCTCCTGTGGACAGAAGAAAGACCAGTTCTGTTTGTGTATTCAGGCACTGTATATATGAAGATATTTTAGAGGCCTCTATACTTAGCCATTGTGGTTTCAATCTTTCCTAGGCCAGAGGTAGCTGTGTAAGCATATAGTCAGCATTGGCTAAACAAGTACTTTTAAAACCATACTATTATTACCAAGTTAGTTAAAGAAGGCTTTTTTATTCCTTTTCTGAGGGGGGGAATCTGTAATTCAAGATAAAAATCATTTTAAAAAAACCAACAGAAACCCACTAGCCCTTAAAGCAAGATGTGGGGTTTTTTTAAAAAAATATCTCTTTTTATTTAACTGCAGCCAGACCGCTTCAGGTCAAGATTTCTTCTGGTCTCAGTACGATGGCAGCACTGGGTCTCATTGATACTCCCAGGGAAACCAGGGTCCCTCAGGAAGTGATGCAGGTGACTTGGGCAGTGGAGCTGCTTCTTCTGAACCAACACTGACCCAGTGTTTCAGCATCACGCTGGAGGGTGCTGACCTGCTCCACGCATTGTCTTTCAGAGGAAATAAATGGGTGCCTGACCACACTTGTGGTTATTAAAGACAACATGTCGCTTTACACAAACTTTGGCATTTGGCTACGTGACCCCTCCCTGTGTGCATAATTACATTTCTGCCTTCCTCCGCTTTCTGTTCTGAATCGTTTCAATAGCTGCTGTGTTTCGTCCAGCCCTAAATGCACTTCAATGGTTGGAGGAACAGTTCCAGCAGAGCCCAAAACTAAGAACCTGGAATTTTATCGCTGACCCCACCTTTGGTTGGCCGCATAACCAAGGCATGTCCCTTCTGCTCTCTCTTGCTTTCCCCATGTGCAAAAGAGAAGAATCTCTTCTGTAAAATGCATGGAGAGCTACCGTTGGAAAACCCCATGTAAAAGAGCACTATAAAGATGAATTATGTGAGATGGTGCCATTAATTAGGCATGCTGATTAAACATTCTGGGATTTTTTTTTTTTAGTAGAAAAGGCATTAGGGAAAATATGAGAGATTTGTAAAGACAGCAGTGAAGTCTTTGGCATTTGATACAATCATGACCTATGATCTTTCTTTAATCCATGAGTGCCTCAAATTACAGACCAGACAGGTATTTCCCTCTTTGATGCAGAGGGATTCAGACATGCCTACTCTACAGTAACTGCTCTAAAGGTGCTGAGCATTAGCAGGATTTTTTTTTTTTTATAGGCAACTCAGCTGCCTATAATTATCTGAGGAAAAAATTATTCTTCTTCTTCCCTAATCCCAATGTTCTGATCACATGCTACATTTGCTCTGGGGACTCCATTTCAGAGCCATGTGACATTTACAACACACAGTCCTAGAAACACATGAAAAACACACCTGGTTCTGGGATTTGGAACAAACTCAGCCAAGGTTCACCAAAAGGTTTGTGATCCTTCTGAACACAGCTGGGACCAAGGTACAGTTTTGCATTTGTACCTTGTGTCTTGGACGAAAAAAAACAAAAAACCTGATCAAACTTGGAAGCTTTGACCAAGATGCACTTGGAGAGTTTGAGCTCAGTTTAGGCATAAATTCAGTTGGAAACTCAGAGACTGGAAAATGTCTTGAAGGGAGAGCAGCTAGAGTATCTGCACTCAACCTGCACGGCAAAAAGAATCAGCTTGACACGGGTGATGGGGACTTAACAGCAGACCTCACTACTACCAAGACCGTCATGAGCATGCTAGTATTGTAGTTCAAATAGGGATTAACTTCTGAAGCAAATCCCCTATCAATCCCACTACCCACACAGTGGTTTTCAACTTGGAGTAGCCTTAGAGCTTGAAAACTGGATTACCTCTGGATGAAACTGCATGGGAGACCATGCTTGAAGAGGATACCGCACACATCCCCCCCCACATCCATAGGACCAGACAAGAACTAGTCCAAAATAACACTCCCTCATCCCACAGTGCTCTTGCATGGGTGCCAGGTTTTCAGCACCGTTCACCCTCCAGACCTGCTCCTCCTGGCCTACTTTGCCTGCTAACACAGCCATGGCCACCAAAAACTGGGGCTAGGCCACCAGAGAACTGGAGTGCAGAGGTACCAGCAGTACTGGATTACTTGGGATATCTGCTTATGAGCACCCTCTGCTGGATACTACATTTTTTTTTCCCTCCAGGCCAGTGATGCTAATAGGCTACCTCTGCTAAACCAGCAAAATGCTGGGGCATGGAACCACAGAGCCTGTCCTGAGTATCCCTGGGATGCCCCAGCATACAATGTGCCCGGTGCACTGGAAGAAACTATTCTGCACCAGTATATCTGCAGCGGGATGAATGAGTATCCGTTGAAAACAATCAGAGCCCAAAGACATACTTGTAACAAGGGAACGTCAAACCCAGCAAAAGCCTGCCCCACGTGACTAAACTGCTTACAACTCACTTCAGTCTGAATAAAACATATTGCTGGAAAAAAGACGCCAATGTAACACGTAAAGTGCATCATTCCCGATGGGACACGTACAAGCCCTGATGTTGTAATTCTTCCTGCTGCAGCTCAGACCTGCAGAGGTCACCTATCCACCACAACGCTGAGGTGGATGACTAGCAAAGAGGTATTTGAGACAATTGAACTGGTGGTTTGGCATGATGAATAATTGTCACCACAAATCTATAGTCTGGGAGGACGACAACAACATCCTCATATTCTACATCTCAGCCTTCAGGTGATTAGAAAGTTGTGGCCATTGCTGATTCCAACCAGGTTTGTAGTAATCATTCAGCTCAGAGATGTTGGGGAATGCAACACTTAGGCAATGACTCCTCTGAGCTAGTGTCTGCTGTCAGATGTTTCAAAGGAAGGTATTAGAGGTTTACGGGGCCAGGAAGAGCACTTAACCAGCTGCAGCTGGAAGACTGTCCAGGAGCAGGAGGCCTAATACCTTCTAAAACAGCTAGAATAAAATTCATAAACTGTGTGTAAGATTTTTGTCCATATAAATGTCTACTCCTTTCTGCATTCTACTGTGTTCTTGGTCTCAATTATTTATGTGCTGTAAGAAAAAATTAAGTTTCATCTATGTCTGATGTTTTAGTTCAATTTCACTGAAAACCTTATATTACATAAAAGTATACACCGGAATGCCTGGTTTACTTCTCTGTACTTCTAAGTTTATATACTTCTGTCACATTGCTTTTTATTACTCTTCGTTCTAACTAAGGATGTGTAATCTTTTCAGTCTCTCCACACCTCTAAGCATTTTCATCACCTTTTTTTCTGCTAAATATTTGTAGCGGAGTGATTGGAAATGAACATATGATATTATATTTATTAGACTGGAGTCCCAGAGAATCACTCGATCCAGCACATCCCCATTGCCAGCAGCCACCTCCTAACCCAAAGTGGATGAAGGAAGCAGGGCTTATTACATCGGACCCTTTCACACTTCAAAATTCATCACTACTGCAAGAGTTATGTGCTCCTGTACCATGCCAGCCAGTGTCAGCTGTGGTAATACAAACGAAAAAGCATTAACCCTCCTCCCTGCTAGGAAACAAAGTCTCCCACTCATTCCTTAGAATAGTTAAAGGTACTCATTTCTGAGGGACTTGTGGGGTGGGTAGATAGGCTCACTGCAGTTCTCCAAAGATAGCTCAGAAATAACCTGGGAGGATCAGAGATGAAGGCTGGGTGTCTTCTTACATCTGTCTGGTTTGGGAGATGGGAGTGTAAACAGTGGCACATTAGCTTAGATTAATTACAGACTGCCAGCATTTTGCTTTCATGTAGCGAGCTCCGGGAACATAACACCGCTGATAATTAAATAGCGCCTTCCATCAAAAGGCTCCAAACCACCCAGCAAACCAGCCAAGCTGTTAAGGTAGGGCTGCTGGAGCAGCATACAGCAGCAGCTTAACTGGACGTAGGAACACAGCACGCTTGTTTAGGAAATGAAAAATTTCTTCTGAAACTATAGAAGGAATTGTCACATGTTTTACATTATGTACTGCACAGTAAAACCTGGGCAGGATTAGCATCAGTGCCAGGAGACCTTCACTGGTCAGACACAAAATTTTATATCCCACGAGAAAGATCATTTCTCCCATGACACAACACTTTTTCTTTTTGCTTTTTTTTTTTAATCTTTGCTTTTTTTCCTGGAACATAGGCTCAGTAATGTCTCAGGAATAGAAAGAGAAAAAAAAAGTCCCCCTACTTTGTTTTCTGCAGATATGGGGTTTCTTCACAGCTTTCCTACACAGAACATGAGCAACACACAGGTTTTATTTGGGAGATGACAGCCCTCAGGTAAACTAGGGTGAGAAAATACAGAACAGGAGATAGGCGCCAGCAGAGAAAAGCTCACAGCAGTAATCTTCTGCATTACCACATCCCTTCCTTCCCCATCTCCTGCCACACACACCACTGCCCATCAATTAGGTGTGATTTTGTGCTACGGTCACCAGCATAGCATGCCAGTGCAGTGTCAATACTGGGAGGTAGATGCTCAAACCTGCACCCTCCTTCTCATATGCCATATCCCAGCTGGGTTACCCCACTCTCTTGCCCTGTTTATTTCCTTCTTTGTCCCTGCTTTTTCCAGTCCTGAGGTTGCTTTTTTCTTGGCTCTCTTTCCTAATCTCCTTGCAGTCAATGCCCACCAACAGCAGGGAAGCTCACCACTACTCCAGCTGGCATGGCTGAACAAATTGTCGCTGTAAGACCAGGCTGCTCCCCAAAACTGCAGCCCTGAACTCATCATCTATTCTCTCCAAGGTACCAAAATAAGAAGCCCATACAGAAGCCAAAGGGAGAGCACTTGCAACAGGGAGTAGAACCAGTGGAGAGGTGCATGTTTTTCCTGCCACCACATCCTCTCGCACTATGTCACATCCCTCTGCAAGGAGGGCTGGGAATGGGCAGTTCAGGAACTCAGTATCTCTAGATCAGCTGCACTTTAGAGGCAGTTTCTTGCCTTGGAGTCCCAGGATACAGGGACTGGGGACATTAATGTACTCAAATACAGAACAAATCCCTTCAGCACTCTCAGAGTCACTCTCGGAACTCGAGCATCAACAGCGTTACCAAAGGGCAAAACCATGTTCTGTCCTCAGGAGCACAGCGTTAGGACCTGGTGGTTTCACACAACCTGCCCTCTGTGCAGGCACAGTAACCAGTTCAGCCAATTTCACCTTCCCTGGCTGGACTCAAGCAAGGCCACGGATGTGCTTCAAAAAGCATACGCTTGAGCTGCAACCTGCCCACCCATACTAGATGGCTGAAGTGCCCAGCCAGGAGGAGATCGATAGTGATGACAGGCATAGGGGGAGAAGTGCTTAAGAGGGAAAGAAGGAAGGGGGCAAACTTCACACAGGAACAATGCTTATTTTTGTATTATTATGGTTTAGTTAATAACCTGAGGTGGACTAGAGAGAGACACAAACTTCCATCCAGCACCTCCTCACCTAACAGAGGTATCTTTCTGGCATATTGTGCAGCCAACCTTCACTTTTCACATAACAGTTGAACAAGAGCCATGAATACTAAGTCTATGCCACAGCATGTGGTACAGCAGCTGAAGCACATGGCTGTGGGACTGCTTTTTGTGAATTCTGCCTATCCCTGCCAGAAAGAAAACACTTCCCCAATCCCTGCCATTCTATCGCTGAAACTGAGTAATCCCAGCTACAGAAGCTGTACCAGCTCCTCAGGGCTGAGGCAGGGGTACTGGAGGAGGGGAAAAGGGAGAGAACAACTTTGCAGATGTAAAGCATGAAGGAACAACGTACAGGAAAGCCAAGGAGATACAAAGCTACCAAACTTCTACAATAATATCTGCTAGGATTGTTCACTTACCTACCACCTTCGTAGGAACCACTGGATGGTCAAAAAAGCAGGACCAGAAGCA
>JAVSBS010022946.1:7311-18399 GCA_033124195.1 Coracias cyanogaster | reverse complement strand
TGCTTCATACCCCAAATGCCTTCCAGCAAAACTTAGAAAAAGCCTCCTGCAAGAGCAGGGTAGGAAGAACATGGCACAAGGCAGAGCTACAAAGTCATTTAAGTCAGAAACCCAGGGATCTGATACATTTGTCCCCAGGGCTGCAAAACAATAGTTGCAGCAGGCTGTGTTCTCTGCAGGGCTAACCCAAAGCCTGCCACACAAATACAACCTACAAGGGGGAAAATTAACTGTTTTCTTTCCCCCTGAGAACTGCTGCAGAGCTACCTCCAGACTTCAAAAGTCGATTCCAGTCCCTTGTGCCGAAAGCCTGGAAATCCGGCACGAACAGCTCGCTCAAAACCACAAGAGGATGTGAAAAGCCGTATCTCCCGGTGGTTCTGGGCTTGCGGGCAGAGCCCATTATTCCGGGAGCCAAGAGGTGCAACCTGCCTGAGGAACCAGCTCCTGAGCCTCCAAGGGTGCACAGCCTGTCCTACCAACATCTGCCTGCTCCTCCAACTCCAGGAACTTTGTTAACTACGCACTGCGCCATAAACGCCGGCGCTGAACCAACAGAAGCTCCCGAAATGATGCGAAAACGCCGGTTTTACCACACTTGCTGTGGAAGAGGGGGGAAAAAATGAGTAATTGCAGAGTTCAGGCCAAGCAATGAGGTCACGGTGAAATCTCCGTGTAGCTTATGTGGCACCGGGAGGCGGGTTTTTTTTTTTAACGTGTTTTGGGGACACGAAGCGGGGGGAACGCGGCGGGAAGCAGCCTGACAAGTGCCCCGCACCTCGCCCGGCCTGCACCCACGCCATCGGCCATGCTGCCAGCACCCACGATTCCCCTCCGCGTTTGGGGGATTTTCTTCTTGGGGGGAAATACATCATAATAATAAGGTTAATAATAAGCAAGTTCTGGTGAAGAGCCGCAGCGCGGGCAGGGCCCCACCCGGGAGGTTTCGCAAGGGCGGGAGCGGCCCCGGCAGCCCCCGCCGCGGGGATGTAGCCGGTCCGCCCGCCCCTCCCGGGAAAACGCAGCCGAGAACGGGAGAAAAAGATAAAAATAATAACACCACCACCACCACCGGCGAACTTTTCCCCGTGCCCGCCCCGGCCCCGCACTCACCAGGCGGCTGAGGCTGCGGCGGAGCATCGCGGCGGCGCCCGGCCCGGCCCCGCCGCCCTCACCGCCGCATCGCCCGCTTCGGTTCGGCCCGGCTCGGTTCCGTTCCTACGGTGCCCGCGGGCCGCGCCGCCGGCCGCGCTGCATGGCCCGCCGCGGGGCCCGGCGCGGCTGGGCTAGGCTGGGCTCGGCGCGCCTTGCCCCCGCCTTTTATGGCGGCTTGCCCGCTCCGGAGCAGCCTGGGAACTGTAGTGCGGGAGCGGGGCCAGGCCCCGGCAACCCCGGGCCAGGCCCCCGGCACCCCCGGGGGAGAACGGAGGGACGGGGAAGGGCTGTGGCAGGGGCCTGAGAGAAGCGGCACCCCTGCAGAGCTCTGAGCCTCAGAGCCTTTGGGTTAAACCCCTTCTGTCCGCCTTCCAGCCCCTGGCTGGGGCCACAGACACCGGGTACAATCTTATATCGAAGGCAGGACCGCTCCCGTGTCACAGCTCGCCTCAATCCTCCGGTGCCAAAGCGCAGCCGCTGCCCTGATGCTCAGGCACCCTCTCAGGCAGGGCCCTGGCTGGCTGAGCCCAGCAGCCATCGAGCCCGGCCTAACCCCTGGGGCAGATTTGCAGCCCTTTAGCCCAGAGCTGCCCCACTTCCCCCCCAGCACACAGGGCAGCCAGCATCCTCTTCCTTCTGGGCTGGGATAACGCACAAGTGGAAACAACACTCATCCAAAAGAGTTTCCTCCAGGGAGCGTCTCCCCAGTCCAGAGGGCACAGGGCATGAGAATATTTGTTTCCACATAAACCGCCCAAATTGAGAAAGATGAGATGTAATCTAACGAAATCTACATCTATTATGCTTTTGACATTGTTAGCCTGTTAATAAACCAGCCTTTTCTGGAGCCATATCCTCTGCAAAGCGCAGGGCAGGGAGTTTTCCGGGTGCTGTCCCTTGCCAGGTGCCTTGAGGGCCTCTGGAAGCAGGTGGGCTGCTCGACCCCAACACCCAGAAGCTGCTGTCATTTCAGCAGCCGGCTTCTCCCTGGAAACTGAGCAAAACTCACCTTGTAGCACCACAACCGGCCCCAGAGAGCAGCTGTGGGCTTCCAGAGACTGAGAAAACACACAGAGATATTTCACTTGGCATCCTGAAAGCAAGAATAGTATCATATTGATTTTACCAAGGCTAAAACCAGTCACATTTGCTCTACTCAAAGCACCAGCTGTCTGGCAGTTTTACACAGTATGATATATCTAAGCTCACACAGAAAGCCTGCCCTGGGCAGCTCCGAAATAGCAGTCAGGTGTTGGACAGGCAGGAGCCTACTCAGGTTTTTAACCCCAGTTATCCCAGGGCAGCAGTAAGTGGGTGGGTGAAGGCTCCCACATCCCCGCTGAGCAAGGCAGCATTCCCAAGGGCACAGCCAGCACTCATCTGAATGCCAAGTGCAACCTTCCCACTATTCCCCACACAGCTGTGCAGTTACCTTTCCACACAAAAGCCTAACCACAACAGAGGAAACCAGAAAACAATGCTAGGCCCTTCTAAACACATTTTAAAGTAATGAATGGGAATTGTTAAGCATCTTAATATAATGCCTAACCAGTTCAGCTCTAGACTTCCCTCCTCCCCAAAACAACAGAGAACTAAACTTTGATCAACACCCTGCCGCAGTTTTTGCACTGTTTTTCTGATACCTTTCTGACCCATTTAGGTTGGCTAGAAGTGGCAGATGCTGTTCTCAGACATTTTTCCCTGCTTCAGTGCTCGCTGGTGGGTGTTGGAAAAAAGTTAGCGGTGCTCAATGAACCTTCAGGACCAGGCACCAAAGGCCAAGGAAACCTAGCTGACCTGGCCCAGTAGAAAAAAAATACCATATTCTTATCTTCTACAAGATATTCCTATCGGTATGGTTATACTCCTCACCTCTCACCCACATTAACTGGTCAGAAGGGAACCTGGTCTCACCAGAAGAGAGGATCTATGCAGCTACGCTTGTCTTTACAATTCCCATGCTGTACAAATTGCAGCCCCTATCCAAGTTTGAAATGCTGCAGTCTTTAGTCTTTAAATCTCTGCTGGAGTTGGAACTAAAATGCAAGGCTTAGACTGTGATATGGAATTAAGCATTAGATAGGTAATTATCATTAATGTATTGCAAAGAGGCACTGTGGCTAAGGCATCAGAGAGAGACTCTCTTCCAGGGAGCTCCCAGGTGAAGGAAGCCCAAGCAAGTCACCACAGCTGGGAAGCAGGTACTGTCAAGCATTTGGTCTTCCATACTTAGTCACAGCAGAACTTTGCCTCCTGCCATGGACCAGACTGCTTAAATCCATGCATCTCCCTCCTGACCCTGCACAGGCAAAGGCATGATTTCGCTGGAGAACTCAAGGCAACTGCCACTGACACAGCTGCTGCTGACACAGTGGCCTCAGGGCAGAGAAACCCCTGTCTCAGCAGAAACCATCCCACAGGGTGGAAGCAAAACAACCCTGACTGGGCTTTTTCACATCCTGAAACAGCCTGCATGATTCAGCTGCTGATCTGGTAGCAACTCTATCAGCTCACAGGTGTTTTACAAGTGAATCTGGTTTTAATGCACCTTTTGGTGCCAAAATCAGCTAGTCCCCATGTGGATAACACACATGGCACAGGCCAACAAAGGGGCCTCCTGCACAGAGCTGGCAGGGACTCCAGGCACACCTGCACACAGCAAGGGGACCTCCCTCAGACCTGCTCCTCATGAATTTTAGGCAGTGCAGCCCAGCTGGGACCCATCACCACTTCAGCTAGCATCAAAAACTAGTTATCCCATTCATCAGCCAAGCTCTCAGCAGACTGCTGACCAGGGCGTGAACAGAGTAACCCAAGGGATCGCTGTGAACTACTCACAATTTGGTAGGGTCCATCAAATCATTTCACAAAATAGTTTTCATGTCCTGTAATATTTGTTTTTAATGTTCAGAGTGATGGAGGCTTTTGAACCTCAGTCCCTGGCAGGTAGCTCAGCAGGAGGTGAGATCCAGCCTTCCCACTAACCTAGGTCCACAAGCTTAATCCTCACCACCTTTTTTAAACTAAACATTTATTTTTGCAGTGTTCTTTGCTTCGTCTGCCATCGTGTGGCCAGTTAGAGGATAAGACCTGCCTTTGGAAGTTGGCTTGCATGTATCTTAAAATTTTTTAATGAATTTTTGTATTTGGTGGAGTGTGAAGTCAACACAGATGTTTTACTTGTCCCCAAGGTCCATCTCACATCCTGACACGTAGTACAGATTTATCTTTAAATGTTGTGATGGCTTGAAGTAGATCTTGTTAATCCAACTACTTAGACTGACAGCTAATTTATTGTAATGACATGCCCTCCCTGTTGTCTTGCTGCTTCTGGAGCTCCTGCTCATGTTGGGCAAGAGGATGGGGGAAGTCACTGCTGACTACCACCACAGCTATCTGCTTCCAAAGCAATTGCACCCACCCAAACCCCCCTCCCCAAGAACCATCCCAGGTCCATCTTTGTCTGGGAAAGTCTGAGTTCACACTCAGTACTTCTGCAGCCATTGCACTCTGCAGACTCTGGCAGGGCTCTGTCCTTGCCCACAGGTACCTTGATATTTGCCAGGAGCCCTTCTCTGCCTCCCTTGAGGGGATGCCAACTAGGAGCTGACACCACCATTCTTTTCCTCCCCTTCCCCTGAATGGGGCAGATCATTCACTGATTCAGCGACAAATGTGGTTTCACAACAAATAAGAACATCTTTGCCAGCAGATCCCAAGGCAGAATCCCTCTCTATTCACATCTGGGGACACCCAGATGAACCTTATGAGGTTCAACAAGGCCAAGTGCAGGGTTCTGCACCTGGGCCGGGGCAACCAGCATGATCAATATAGACTGGAAGAGGATGTACTGGAGAGCAGCCCTGTGGAAAGGGACTTGGGAGGCTGGTGGATGAAAAACTGGATATGAGCCACCAGTGTGCAAAGGCAGCCCAGAAGGCCAATCACATCTTGGGCTGCATCCAGAGAAAGGTGGCCAGCAGGTCAAGAGAGGTGATTCTGCCCCTCTGCTCTGCCCTGGTGAGACCTCACCTGGAGTATTGCAACCAGTTCTGGAGTCCCCAGCACAAGAAGGATGTGGACATATTGGAGCGTTTCCAGAGGAGAGCCACCAGGATGATCAGGGGAATGGAGCATCTCTCCTATGAGGACAGGCTGAGGGAGTTGGAGCTGTTCAGCCTGGAGAAGAGAAGGCTCCGGGGGGGACCTTATACGGACCTTCCAGTACCTGAAGGGGGCCTACAGGAAGGCAGGGGAGGGTCTATTCACAAGGGTCTGTAGTGATAGGACAAGGAGTAATGGTTTTAAGCCAGGAAAAGATAGATTTAGGTTGGATATTAGAAAAAAGTTCTTTAACATGAGGGTCATAGAGCACTGGCATGGGCTACCCAGAGAGGAGGTAGAGGCCCCATCCCTGGAGTCATTCAAGGTCAGGCTCGATGGGGCTCTGAGTAACCTGACCTAGGTAGATGTCCCTACTTGTGTAGGAAGGTTGGACTAGGTGACCTCTAGAGGTCCCTTCCAGCCTGAAACATTCTATGATTCTATGACTTTTCTTTTTTTTTTTTTCTTCTCTTTTCTTTCATGTTAGTAACACAATAACCTGAAAATTACTTGGTTATCCAGGCAAATTTTTCCTGTGTCTTTAACATACACCCTCATGTTTGCCTGAGGGACCACTGTAGTAGTTGCATTCCTTACACATATGACAGGTCTTTGCAGCAACATAATGAAAATATATAATGGAAAACAACATAAAGTGTTCTCCTTAACAGGTAATAGAAGTTGAGAATATATTTTCTCAAATTGGCAGTGCTTATAGGTTTTTTTACTTTCTGTGGGATTTCATCCTGAGCTCTAGCTCCAACATTTTGAATCCTTTCATCCAAGGCAAGACAGGTTTATTTGATTTTTTTCTGTAAAATCTAGCACTGGACTTGCTTCACTGCATGTTTTGTGAAAGACATTTGAAAGTATGCCTGTAAGCCCAAAATTCTCTGAGATCTTACTCAATTTTATAGACAATAAATATATTTATAATAATAATATTTATTTATTTTATTTATAATAATAATTAAAGACTATTGTCTTTTATAGACAACAAGCAACAGTGAGGTGACAGAAGTTTTGACCAGCAGGGACCTGGCATAGTGATACAAGATTTTTCCATCCAGATCACATCTAAAGCCCCCTCTATAACTGAATGTATTGAACTGTGTTCAGTTTTGGACCCCCCACTACAAGAAGGACATTGAGGTGCTGGAGTGCATCCAAGACAGGCAACAAAATTGGTGAAGGTTCTAGAGCACAAGTCTTATGAGGAACAGCTGAGGGAACTGGGGCTGTTCAGCCTGGAGAAAAGGAGGCTCAGGGGAGACCTTATCACTCTGTACAACTACCTGAAAGGAGGTTGCAGCAAGGTGGATGTCAGTCTGTTCTCCGAGGTAACAAGTGATAGGAGAAGAAGATATTGCCTGAAGTTGTACCAGGGGAGGTTTAGACTGGGTATTAGGAAAAATTTATTCACTGAAAGACTTATCAAGCATTGGAAGAGGCTGCCTAGGGAAGTGGTGGAGTCACCATCCTGGAGGTATATAAGACATGTGGATGTGACATAGTTTAGTAGTGAGCTTTGCAGAGTTAGGTTCATGGTTGAATTCAATGATCTTAAAGGCCTTTTCCAACCCAAACAATTCTACTATGATTCTGTAAAATTGACTTTTATTAGCAGCCATGGCAGGTGAATCTACACTTGACCATAGCGTTGTAGTGGAATGTAGAACAGAGCACTAGATGGATGTGTTAATACCCATGTAGGAAGTGAATAAATAATTTGTGTTATTTCAGTACTGTTATGTTTTCTCTAAACTTTTAATATCCCCATGTCTATTTGGGCACTGTAGGACCCCCTTGATTTGCCATTTTAAGTTGCATTTTATTTTGGCACCATTTTTTCTACATCATTCTTCAAAGAGTCTTTGCATTGCCTCCTTGTTTGCTAGATCAGATATGTGTATACATTCTTCATCCTTACTGTGAGCTACCTGCAGGTCTGGCCATACAAACTTGTCCCCATGTTTTCTATTTTCATTACACAGAATTGTTGTTTTTACTTTTTAGCTTTTCTCAAAATCTCCAGCTCTTTTCCCAGCTGCATGAGTCATTATCTTCTTTACTCCTCCCTCGCAGAAAGTGGACTTTCTGTTTAGTATGCTGTATGCCACCAACATTTTCTATTTTCCAATGAAAAACATATTTGCCAAACACAACTGAGCTGGCAGTCTGCCATCTTCCTATGAGTGTGTTGAATGTGCACAGACATGGTCTATATGGGCAGTGCCAGAATCCTGCTGATACATCAGACATGGAAAAATGTTTAGCATTAGCTATCTCCAGAAGGATTTTTCCCCTCACAGGTAGTGGAATATATTAATCTTTTACATATGGGACTGGTGCTGTTGATTATGTGGATGGTGGAATTGAGTGCATTCTCAACAAGTTTGTGAATGACATCGAGCTGTGTGGTTCAGTCTACAAACTGGAGGAAAGGGAGGCCATCCAGAGGGACCTGGACAGGCTTGAGAGATGGGCCCACGCCAACCTCATGAAGTTCAACAAGGCCAAGTGCAGGGTCCTGCATCTGGGTTGGAGCAATCCCAAGCACAAGTACAGGCTGGGCAGCGTACAGATTAAGAGCAGTCCTGAGGAGAAAGATTTGGGGGTGCTAGTATTAAAAACTCAAAATGAGCCGGTGTAAAGGTTTAGTAAAGTTTCAGTATAGAATAGCCTGGCTGCACCAAATTAACCTTGTCCTGTCCGAATCAGGGCAGCTGGTAATGTGTGAGTGAAGCCCAGAAAGCCAACAATATCCTGGGCTGCACCAAAGGAAGCATGGCCAGCAGATTGAGGGGGGTAATTCTCTCCCTCTGCTCTGCTCTGTTAAGACTCCACCTGGAGTACTGTGTCCAGCTCTGGAGCTGCCAGCACAGGAAGGACATTGACCTGTTGAAGTGGGTTCAGAGGAGGGCCAAAAAGATGATCAGAGGGCTGGAACACCTGTCTTACGAGGACAAGCTGTGAGAGTTGGGGTTGTTCAGCCTAGAGAAGAGAAGGCTCCAAGAAGACCTTATTACACCCCTCCAGTATCTGAAGGGGGCCCTAAAAGAAAGGTGAGGAGGGTCTTTTTACAAGGGCTTGTAGTGATAAGACAAGGGCTAATGGGTTCAAACTGGAAGAGGGTAGATTTAGATAAGATGTAAGGAAAAAGTTCTTAACTCTGAGGGTGGTGAGACACTGGCACAGGTTGCCCAGGGAAGTTGTGAATGCTCCATTCCTGGATGTGTTCAAGGTCAGGTTGGATAGGGCTTTGAGTAACCTGGTCTAGCGGGAGATGTCGCTGCTCATGGCAAGGGGTTTGGAACCAGATGATCTTTAAGGTCCTATCCAACCCAAACCATTCTATGAGTCTATATCTGTTTGATTATTTTGGGTATGCCCATAAGCATAAATAAGCACACTGGTTTTTAGTGAGTTTATCTATTTTATCCATTCTTCTAACCCCAGTGTAGTCACCTGGAGCTATATACCAGGATGTAATGCCTGGGAACACTATAGCTCAGGAAGCTGAGGGCAAAGGATGCTCCAAGAGTGGCTCAAAACCAGAAGATTTCTTTGGCAGTCCCAGAATAATCTTTATTTCCTTGCTGAACAAGGCCACATGGGCCTTGCATCTGGCCTTCATGATGGTGCTACAACATTGATTGCCTTTTTTCATCTCTCCTCAACCTCATTGTTGCCAGTCTGCATTACCAGAAGTGGGTAATAATCCAAAGGCTTTACCAGACCTGGGAATTTCCTTATAACATCCTAACCCAGGCCCCAGGGAGGCAGCAGACTTCCCTGAGGTGGATCTGGCCTGCATGTAGGGCTCTCAGTTCCCCTCAGAAGGGAATCACCTACTACTAGTACCCTCCTTTTTTCTTTATTGAACTAGTCCTAAGTTGTGGGGGTGACTGATTCACCCTATGCAATTCCCCAGATGGACCTTCCTCTTCATCCTGGTTGACCTGGCCCTCAACTTCCAGAGATGTAAACCTATTGTGTAAGGGCAACCAGGAAGGTGAGGGAGGTCGGCAGGTGGGGAAAGGGATTCACCTGCCTCTCCGTTTTCCCCTGTCTCTTACGTCCTCTCCTTTTACCTGGTGACAAGAGGGTAGGGGTCCCTCTGCTTCTCTCAGAGCCTCCACCTGTTGCCTTTGCCCCAGGGATGGTAGTGCCTGCCACCACCCATCTATCTCTCTCTCATACTCTCTTATAGTCACCAATCTTTCCACTTCCTCCTTCAAGCCAGCTACTAGGCTGAGCAGATCATTCACCTGGTCACATTGAACACAAGTTTTGTCTTGGTCACCCTCCATTAAAAGTGCCAGGCTCTGGCACTCTCCGCAGCAGGTGACCTGGACACCTCCATGTTTGTGTGGGCCATCTGTCTGGGTCACCACATTTCTTTTGAAAACAGTCTTTGCCCAGGTTGCAACCTTTTTAATATACATAGATTTTAACATTTGCTGGCTCTTTTCAGGTTATTATTCCTTCATACAAGATTCTTTAATTTATTTTTACCTTTATGCCTCTCTTTTCTTTAGATGTTTCCTGGAGGTTTATGGTCATCAACACAGCTTTTGATGCAGATAATTCCTCTCTCTCCCAATCAGAGACTTGCCTTCCGATATCATCTCTCTTTTGTGTCATTTTTACAGCCTGTCATGCTCTGTAGATGCTGATGTCATTGGGTCATCTTCATATTTAATAAATATGTCACTGCTGCTTGCAAGACATCACTTTAGTTTTCTTCTTTTTTCTTCTGAGTTGGTATCTTAGTGTCTGTGGATGTTAATAACTCCATAGAGCACCATGTAGTGGTACCTTCTGGGAAACTGCCCTTTGAAATACTGCCATGTAGGTGCGTGTACTGCTATACGGATGTATAGCTGTGGAATCAAACAACAACTCTTTGAAGCAAATGAAAGTTTTGTTCATTCCACTGGAGTGGGAATTTCTCATCCACTAAAGTGAGGACCTCTGCTTCCCAGACCTATTTGAGTAGTATCACTTTCCTCAGCTACACAGAGAAAGAACTTCAAAGATACCTGCAAGCTCCATCCACTTTTCTAAAAGGTGCATAAGAATATAACAGAGAGAGGGGTTACAAAAAAGAGAAAATACCTCAGAAGGAGCAAAATGCCAGCTGAATGAAACAGAGCCAAAAAGATGACTTTAAACAGAAAAGTACAAAATAAATAAAACATCTGATTTGGGTAAAAAATTAGCTGCATTAAGAGTCCTTCTTATCTAAATATAAACAATGTTGTTTATATTCTGAAAACCTTTTGCTCCTGACTGGTGGTATGAGAAATTATTTTCTACTCTAATTTCCTACAACCATATTTTAATAGTTTGACATATTTTCTCCAAGCACATTTTAACTTCTATTACTTTTAACATATTTTCTTCTACTTCAGCTAGTGTTATGGTATATCCTTGTCAGTCTTCACCAACCAGAAAATACTGGTTCTTAAAACTGCAACACATATTTTACTATTTATTGTCATATAAATTATGTGTTTTCAAAGCAATATTAATTAAATTACTTTTAACTAGTAGTTCAGAATGTTATTTATACGATATGCATTTTCAAAATTGCTCACCATTATATTAATGAAAATCTTATTTCTCCTTATAGAGAGTGAGATTTATTGAAATAATAATCCATGCACCACATGGTAGAGCACCGTTGCGCTGGTTCAGCCATCAGCATTTTATGCTGCCATGAGTTGCCTGATCACACAGGCCAAGACTGAACTCAGCAACATCCCCTCAGAAGTCTTCTTTCAAACAATCCTGCCATAGGTTCCTGTGGGCCCAGCTCCTCCA